>OZ012660.1:48929673-49049208 GCA_963942545.1 Oxycera nigricornis | reverse complement strand
GATTGATAGGTCCGAATCCAAACCAAGGATTGTGCAGAAGACTCAGTAACTTCGAATCTAGATCTGGTACCTGTATTCCGAAAAGCAGTACCCATACTTGATATGGACTATTAACTAGTACGTTTATGGGGGCGTTGGTGCTTGTTGCAATTAGTTACCCAGACGTAAAGACGTCAGTGTCTTAAGAGTTAATTCTAGGGAAGGCACTTAAATCTTTGACTTCATCTGTCTCCTTTGTGAATTCGATGTTCATGTGTATACCATTCAGTCCAGCGAAGGTTTCTTCCACTTTGTTCTTTTTTATTATTACAAGAATATCATCCACGTAGCGTGCCCAAAACCTTGGGAGTATGGCGCGTTCTTTTATTCTGGCTTCAATAGAGCTGGCGTCTGGCGTCACGATGGGAAACCCGCTTTCACCAATCATCAGCGAGGTGTTTATGAGCTCTATTGAAGCCAGAATAAAAGAACGCGCCATACTCCCAAGGTTTTGGGCACGCTACGTGGATGATATTTTTGTAATAATAAAAAAGAACAAAGTGGAAGAAACCTTCGCTGGACTGAATGGTATACACATGAACATCGAATTCACAAAAGAGACAGATGAAGTCAAAGATTTAAGTGCCTTCCCTAGAATTAACTCTTAAGACACTGACGTCTTTACGTCTGGGTAACTAATTGCAACAAGCACCAACGCCCCCATAAACGTACTAGTCAATAGTCCATATCAAGTATGGGTACTGCTTTTCGGAATACAGGTACCAGATCTAGATTCGAAGTTACTGAGTCTTCTGCACAATCCTTGGTTTGGATTCGGACCTATCAATCATCCTTGCCGCTTTTTGGGCAACGGCACCCCTGTCGTAAACGCAACAGCACGCCAATGCACTACATACAGAAGGATTTTATACCAATGTGTTAAGATCCAAACTGTATTATAATGAAAGTACCCGCTAATGGGTGTACAACCACAGCCACTAAGTTACAGCCTCCACAGGCTCCTCACCGACACCGGCAGGGACTAAGTCCCTGGGGCCCCGGATCCCTTAGTACCAGTATACCCCTGGTAAGGTTTCGAGGAAGCTCAACACAACCTCTTCAATTGAGCCCCCAGATGCTCCGGATTGATCGCCGTTTGGTCCATGGGTCACTAGGGGTCAACCACTTCCCTTTATGTCGGTCAGCAAAGTATAAAACCTACTGTTTTGACACACCATGAGTCCAGGTAGTCTTGAAGTTCCGTGAGGTAGACAAACGCCCCTAAGTCGATCAGCAAAAGTAGCAAACTCTACTGTTTCGACTCCTTCATCCGGTTTTTGGTCCAATGGGTTACTAGAGGTCAACCACTTCCCCTTGATGCCAGTCAGCAAAGCATTTTACAACCTACTGTTTTGACACACCATGAGTCCTTTTAGTCTGAAGTCCGTGAGGGAGACTATCACCTCTTAAGTCGGTCAGCAAAAGTGTTACTCTACTGTTTGACTCCTCCAATCGGTTTGGATCATTTAGCGTTACCCAGGATGCACCGCGAGGAGGCGACCCATTTACATCCCTCACAAAGGAGACAGAAGAACAGGGAGTGATAAACTTCCTGGATTTATAAATCATCAGAAAAGATAGAAACATTGAGTTTGACATATACAGAAAAACTAGCCACACCCAAAGGACAATACCAAAGACGTCAAACCACTCATATGCACAAAAAATGCCATGATACGGCTCCATGATACACAGGATGCTTTCAATACCGTTAAACCAGGAAAGGAAAAAACAGGAAACTCGTCACATAATAGAAACAGCCGGACTAAACGGGTTTGAACTAGAAGTAATAAGAAATGTGATAAAGAAGAAAGAGAGGAAAATGAAGAGCAACTTGAGTTCCACGCTTCTACCAACAAACATGGACAAACAAAACGGAATAAAAAGAGCAGCAGTAAACCGGTCACATATGAGCGACAGAGCCAGAAAGTGCCTCAGAAGAATCAACGTGATAGCGACAACAACCAGTCAGAAATTTAAACTGAGAACAATCCTGGGAACGACGAAGGACCCCGTTTTACACAAAGAAAAAAGTGGCATCTACAAGATAACTTGCCCTGACTGTCAAATGGTGTATATTGGTCAAACCATAAGGCCGATACCAACGAGAGTCGGAGAGCATTTAAAAGAGGCCGAGATAGCTGGCAGATCCCAAAAAACGGAAGTAAGGTCATCGGTGGCCAAACATATAATTGAGAAAGGCCACATGATTGGTATGGAAGACGCAGCATGCATAAAACAGGTCCAAAAAAGGTCTCAACTCGATGCGTACGAGAGCCTATTTATAGCCAGAACCCCGAAAACGCGACGAATCAACCATGACCTGGGAAATGGGTTTTCATGACTCGTTAAACTCGTGAAGTAATTAGAATATCTTGCGGATACAATTAGGATAGCCGGATTAAAAGTCATAGATATTTAAGAACTAGGTATTAAGGTTTTCTTCAATTTCTGTTTTAATAACACTGAAGAAGGGACTAACTGTGTCCCGAAATATATATGTTTATAATTAAAATTAAAGTTGTGGTTTTATTGGTTAAAAATTAACTGTTTTCCTCAAATTAATTGAAACACACAACGAAAAACTCAGACCATTCATTGATTTCTTGTAATCGCCTCGAAATTCGAAATTGAAATTTTCAACATTTATTTAAAAAATTCAATAAAAAATCATTAACAGTCATTATGACCTTCAAGGTCATTTTTGTCATTCATTATATCTCACTAACCAGACACAATATTTCCATAATAAAGGTGTCAATAGACGTGTATTAACATTTTTGTGATGCATTGAATATTATAAAAAAATTGTTGCAGCCGTTTTTTTTAATTTAATAGAAGAAAATGCGAAAAATTAGGATTTTTTCACAAAAAGTATTTTGTTACCTGATTTGCATAGCACAGTAATACCAGTTTATAAAATTTATACATTCTTATCAGTTTTTGAAGAGATACCAGCAAAAAAGTTTTCCATGATGTTGAAAAAAAAATTAAAAATAAAAAATCATTCAAAGTTACCATTTAAAGAGGGTTCATACGAATGATATTACTCAATATCTTCTATTCTAAAAACGTTGTTGTAAATTCAATCAACGTGTTATAATATTCGCATAATTTGAGCAGATTTTTAATAGTTTTAAGAGTGTTTTAATTTTAATATAAAAACTGCTTAAATTTTGAAAATCAGAAAAAATTTCAATCAAATTTGCATTTGTGGAATGGTGAAATGTCTTTTAGTCGTCAAATAAAAAATTGTAGTTTCTAGTAGATTTATTCTTTAATAATCGTAAGATTTTAATTTCTTCTTTTTTACTTTTTACATGCGATTGAACCTATTTTTGACTGCATATTATATAGTTTTCTAGACCAACAAAAAATAAGAAATAATTATCAATCTCATTTACGCAAAATCGTGAAAAAGTATAAATTCAGTGATTATGCCGGAATGATGGCAATTTTGAACAAAACTATATAAAATGGCCACCACGCGACAAAATCTCTACAGTGGGCGTAATAACAAAAACTGCTTTCATTTTTGCTAGCGCTCTGTTGTCCTTCAAGCATCGATGTGAAAATAACAAATAATTTAGAAAAGGCCCCCACCGATTGATCCACGTGAATCAATCAAATGAATCTACCCCCATTCACCAAAAACCTTATGTAATCAATGGACGCTCCCGTAGATGATATGATTAATATTAATTCATTACAATTACTGTTATGAGTACTATCATTATTATTATTCAAAGTAATATTATTTTCAAAATTATTATTGTGTTTAATTTTTTTAATGTTTATGTAGATATTACTGGAAAGTTGACCGTGTGGACCTCAAGGGTCGCACCTCGCAGCTTGTTATATATACACTGTACGCGTTGAAATGCTCAAAGAATTTTGTGAAACAGCGGAAGTTGAATATTAGAAAATCCTTGGATACAGTAAAACTCTTTGATTAGCTCTTCTGCCAGCTATCGAAACAATTTTGAAAATGTATGATCTTTTCAAATCCTATTTTTTATCACAGGACAAATGTCCTAGAATTTTAGAAGAGTTGTTTGAAAAGATTCTTCCAAAATTTGGCTAGAGTTTCTACAAAATCAAGCTGCTCTTTTTCAAAACGTTATAAAACTTATTGAAGATGACGAAATATCGGCAGTCGAAGTAGCAAATGAAGTTCATAATTTAAAATGTCAATGTCAAGAGAGGTTAGAAAATAATTTTCTACCGTTAACTATCCGCAATAGTATAAACCAGCTCGAAGAGCAAGGTGCAATAAATCGTCAAGATATCATGAGCAATGTCAAAAAGTTTTATAGTAACTGCAAAGATTATTTGGAAGACTGGACGGTACAAAATAATGTTATTTATAACTTTCGATTTGCAAAAATCATTTGATTATATTTCTCAAAAAATTCCCAAATAGTAATATTTCCGAGAATGATCTTTTTAATGAAGTGTCATTAGTAAAAAAATATATTGATAAGGAAAAGCTTAAATATTGGGCATCAGAAAAAATAACAGTAGAAAACAAATGGTTAGAAATATTTCATCATTTGAAGACAAACTATGTTCCATACAATAATGTATTGAAAATTGTGGAATATGCACTATCTTGACCTGGAACTAACGTTGCGACTGAACGCGTTTTTTCTACAGTAAATCAAGTGTGGAGATTAGAAAAATCAACATTAATTGTTGAAACTTTGAAAGCCATTTTATGTGTCAAATATGATTTGACAAATTCTTGTGAAGATTTTCACAATATTTCAAAAAATGACAACAATCTGCTGAAACAAATTCACTCAAATAAAAAATATGTCAAGGAATAAAATATTATCTATTTTTTTACATTTATAAATTGTACTTATGTTAAAAATAAAAAAATATTACGATATTATTTTTATTCTGTATGAAATTTTTTGTTGATACCCCCTCCCCCCTCCTTCAGTGTTGTCCCGCTTTGCCCATCTAAAAATCTGGTCACCTTACTCTAAACCCAAAATAATCGCACGTATGATTCGCGTTTTAATGAGAAAAATTTATGAAAACCCTCATGTTTCAACCAAAACACTCGCACGGGAAATCAAGGAAGAGTGCAGTTAATGTTTTTCATGAAATAGGTCGGCAGGCCATAATTGCGAACAAATATTTTTCAAGAGCAGCACGAAAAAAGCGCTACACTCTTTACAAAATATCGAGAAGTGTTTTTCCTTCGCGACGATGCATATTTCTAAACCGATTACTGGGACGACGTCATATTCTGTGACGAGACCAAAATAATGTTGTACTATAATGATGGACCAAACAGAATGGGACGAAAGGCCTAAATATCGTTGGAAAACAGTAACATTATTTCCACTGTCAAATTTGGAAAACTTTCGATAATGGTTTGGGGGTGCATTTCCAGCAAAGGAGTTGGAGACTTAGCTTTTATTGAGTCAACCATAGATGCGCGACAATATTTGAGCATTGTGAAGAACCACTTGATAAGGAGTGCGAACAAATTCGAGTTTCTCAGAAATAATAAGCCTCAATTCAAATTTTATCAAGATAATGACTCAAAACATAGGAAGCATACGGTACGAATGTGGCTTTTGTATAACTGCGACAAAGTTATGGACACACCACAACAGAGTCCGAACTAAAATCCCATTGAGAATAAGTGGGTCCATATAAAGAACAAGTCGCTAAACGGCAACTGAAAAACAAAACAGCACTTAAAACCGCTAGACGGGAAGAGTGTCAGAAGATACCGAGCAATTATGATTTGGAAAAGTTGGTCTGATCTATGAAAAATCGACTGCAATGTGTTATAGATGCCAAAAAGCGGCATACAAAATGTTAAATAAGTAACAAAATTAATAAACTGATTAATAAATTTAACGTAAAGACACTTCTTATTATTTGTAAAAAGAGTTTCTTGATACTGAAAAATAGAGTAATGTTTGTTTTTGTTGTACTGCTCCTTCCTTATGTATTGAATTTGCACTTAGTAATAAAAATTTGCTTGCTTAGTAAGTTGAAAAACTGAACTTATTCTTAGTGTCTCATGTCATACTTGACGTACTGTAAATCTATTTGGGAACCAATGCAATCTTCATGATATCAAATAAACAGAAAAACTTTGAATCATTGACTTACAAAGAACGCTGTGGCTCTACGACAAAACAAATATCATTTATAAAACATAGAAAAAGAAGGTGGGAAATAGTTGAATTTTAAAGAACATCAAATATAGAAATGAAGCAAGATCTTGCATACCTTTAACCTGCAGATAATTAACGTGCTTACTTGCTGAAAGATAGCTATCCCCTTCCACTTTCCTTTTATCAATAATCATGTATTAATATGCTGGGTGATAGTGTGTGCGTGTGTATGTCCACAGCATTGCATTCTAAAATTCAACTAACTGGAAGAAGCGAGTAATATTAGATAAAAAACATGACCACCGATAATTTCTGTGACTCGTCTGATTGTGTCTAATTTATTTTATCCACCAAATCAACGGCTTATCATATATGTATGATTGACCAAAAGTGTTTTCAATTAATTTAAAATATTTTTCTTCTTTTGAATAAACTTAACTGTTCTGTTCGTTATCTTGATGTCATTGATGAGTCAAAAAAATAAACGAATGAATTCTGTTGAATCATTAATACAGACGAATTAACCACAATCGATCCATATTAATCTGCATCATTCGCATTGAAGCGTTACTCGTCCTTCGCTTCGATGTGGGATGTGGGAATATAACGTCCCACGCCAGCCACTAGCATCGTTTGCTGTATATTCAGCTGAAATCTCGTAGATATGACTTACATGGATGCAAACGGTGTTCAAAAGGTCATTGTGAGTTTTTCTTTAGTTCAAAACGCTTTAACGCTATAAGTTCCAATAATATCGCATTCAATGTTTCTATTTGATTCATTATGCTCACTTTCTCAATCAACTGAATTTCCAGCAATCAAATACAGCAACTACTTTTCAAAAATATGTTCAAACTTTGTCATGATGTAGTCAACATTTACAAAATTGATGACTGCTAATCTTTTAACTTAATTTACTTGTAATTAACAATACTTAATCCTACAACTAAACACTTTTTTACATCATCAAACTGTTTAGTTATGAGCAAAACGACTCAAGAAGTAGTCTCGTTAGTAGAGGAGGAATCAAATAAACGAGGATTTAAAAAGGATTAATGCCCTTTAAGAGATTTGAATCCATTTGATTACGTAGAAGAGTGACTGAGTATTGGAATATAGTAGGTAAGAAATCCGCTTAAAGTTTTTTCAACTTATGCCAGGATATGAAGATGGTTATTTAAATTATTTGTTTAGTGAACATTCAGAATGCAACCTTACATCTTTTCGAATGATTTCACTTTGCATTGGATGTGACAATAAGTTTGAAAGCAATAACATAACTTCAGCGAAAAATTAACTAGTTACGAGTACATCTACGTTTTGAGATGATATTTTAATTTTGTTAGCAATTAGTGGCAAACAACACAAAAGGTGACAAAGTGCAATTTAGAGATACCAAATAATCCTTAGAAAAAACAAAGGCTCGACTGTGCTTTAAAAGCTACATCAACGTGATGAGGAACAATACCAGATTACGAATTGATAAGAAGCCATCTTGTTCAATTTCAAAAGATCTACCACAAATTATTAATAGTTTTGAATACTTTAATGATTTTTATAATCAAGACTTCGGTTCGAAAAATTATCTTGAAATGGTATCAATAGTCAACTTTTGTTCAAAGAAAATTTCATTTGAAAATGTTTCAATATAGAAAACGTTGCATCATAGCTATTAGTATGCTACTAACGTCCAGGAAACTATAAATGAGTTAGATATATTCCACAAACATATATATAATATTTTGAACTTTGAACAACTCTAACCCCATATAATTTCATATCCCTTATCATCGAAAACTGCTTGATCTGAAATGCAATGGATAACTTTACTTCGAGCACATGTCAAGACATCATTTACGAACAGCAACTTGGCATGCAGTCACTCACAAAGCTCTAGGCCCCATTTAGTCCTGACGAATGACTATGGCTCGGAATCGCCAGGATCGAAAAAAAATTCTCATCAAAAATTTAATTTAAAACTTCTCCTGGGGACAAGTTGACACCTGTAACATAGATTACCGTGATGGAAAAGTACAGCAAGGATAAGTGGGCAAAGTTAGTGTCAGAGCTTTAGCAGTCGTTGAAAATGAAATATGTGCAGGGAATTTCATACTTACCTCCTGCGAAGAGTAAAAGAACGGTTTATTTTATATTATTTTAAAGAAAAGTGATATATTATTTAATAAAAATGCATTGTTGATTGCTTAAATTGGTTCATTAAAATTAATTGAGCTGTGGTTTTTACCTTGTCACGTATGAGTTGCTTTGCATGCTCTGTCAATGTATTAGTTGTTGTAATCAAGTTTGCAAGACCTAGGGAAGGGAAGAATTTATGTTTGAAAAGAAAAAGCAAGGATCAACCGCAAATTCTTGTGATAGTTTTGAAGATGCTTTGAAACGAGACTCTTAGAAGTATTTGTGGTCAAATCAATCAATCAATAAACTCTTATCTTCTGGATGAAATTTGCTGTTGCATTTAATTTTAAAATTTACTGACTTTATGTAGACTCGAGCGTTGAAACTTATTATTAATTATCTATTCATCTTTACTTTCTTTATTATTAACACGAATGTTGCAATTTACAGAACATTTGTCCATCATTATTTTTACCTTTGTGCATGACAATATTATCTTGTTTTATTTATTTATGCAAATTCAATTAACCATATTTGCTTTTGAAATTATACCAGGCGAAATAACAAGTCTGCACTGTTTTTTTTTTGTATTGAAGAACCCCTCGATAAAATCCGAAACAATTATTCCCTAATACTGATACAAAGACATTAAATCACCAATAAAACGATCGCATAATGAGACTGTTTTAAATTTCAGCTTTTTCTCAACAAACTTGCGTAGGGACTAACATTTATTCAGATAAGATGTGTAAAAGATGATAGTCATAGATGAATTCAATAAGTTGATATTTTCAATCGTATGGAATTGGGAGAATACTAAAATATTATTCTCTCTTGTTTATTTTTTGAAGAATTCGTGTATTTATTACATTATATTTAATTATTTAAAATTGGATACAAGCTTTTGTAAATTTTACAGCTACTAATAAACACAACTGCATTATGTACTGAAATTTCACCTCGACACTATTGGTACTAAAAAAACTATTGAAGGTTTTCCTACTGTTAAGGGGTTACATAGGTCTTGTATTTTCAAAAAATCGATCGATTTTTTTTATTTTATATGAAAGTATAGTACTTCATATATGAGATTAAAATATCGCGCGGTCGGTACCTAGTGTATTATACGCATGCAGCGCGGTTCCGCGTAAAATCAGCTACTTCTTTTTCATCAAACATCACAACATCAAAAGGATGCTCTGAACATCGCGAATGAGGCGAACGAATTACTGTATGGACCTGAAATCGACGACTCGATATAAGTCGCTAAAAAATAACTTTAATACATTAAATCGCGGTAAAAAAAATTTAAACGCGTTTTTCTCGAACTTTGTTTTTTCGTGCGGTAGGCACGATTTCTCGACAACGAATAAACCGATTTTGCTGAATCTTTGCACAGTTGCTTTTCATAATATTGTTTCGTGATGGAACGAAGGGATTTTCATTCGGTGGACTCGTTCTTGTTTTATACGAAAAAAATATTTTAAAAGCGATGCGAATCCAAAAAACGCAAAATGTATGAGACGCAAATTCATTCAAACCCGTTTCAAAACTTTATATTTCTTTTTTTTCAATTCCCTCGTTCAATCAGGAGCCAAGGGCATATACTATAAGAAAAATTTTGAGTTTTGATTTGAGATGAACCTGCACCGAAATATTCTGCCTACCGCAAAAAAAAGGTTGGACGAGGAAACCCACAGGAAAATTGACAATTTTCAATAATTTTAGCTGAAATTTTTTTACCACTTCTTAAAATACTAAACTTTTATGTGTGTAAATTTTAAATAAAATAGATTTTTGGTTTTTAAAATACTTTTTTTTAAAAAAGTTGTTTTTTTTTCCTTCAAGACTTACGTAACCCCTTAAGTACATATACATGAGTGAAATACTGTCCGAGTACAAACCGAAACTTATTCGCTTCTTTCGCTGTAAGCTCTACAGTAAAATAAATATGAAAAAGCAATGTCACAGTAAAAAATTAACAACAAATTTGTGAACAAAGCCATTTTTAATTCCTCCTTTTCGCAGTGGAAGAAAATATTGTATAAAAGCTCCTTCTGATAATATTCACCAAATATGATTATATTTTGAAACTTCAATTATAATTGTTGACTTTTTGCATCACTTCAGTCAAAAAATAATGCAAATTATTCAAAACGACAACGAAAACGTTCATAATGAAGTTAACATTTATGTCCACGATAATTTTATGCAAACTTTAATAGCAAACACAATGAAGTAAATGTTTTGATAAAATTTCTTCGACAAATTCGGTTTCTACAAAATAACCAAAGCGAATTCGTTCTAAAATGTTTGCCACAACTTTCGTTGCTCATATTCTCGTTTTGAAAAATTCAAACATTTGTTATACCCACGTGTCACCTGAATCATTGAAATTGATTGTGAATACGTTTTTTATTCTACTATTGTATTTTCCTACTTCGACTGAAACGTTAAAAAGTGTTAATGTAATTTTAGAATTCAAGACCAAATTACGAGTCGACTGCGGCTGCCGAGGTATGAAATTTCGCAATCATTATTTATCCCGTTCAATGCTGGTAACTATTCATTGTGCACCCTTTATTAAGGAGCTAAAAACACCTGGCGTAAGAATCTGTTACACATTTCTCCTGCTCCCTAATAAGAAAGAGGCGCAAAATCCAAGAGTTAAGAAATATTCGATTTTGATAAATTTAATATCTTAAATCCAAATATCTTGAATCATGAAAGATTTTTTTCAGAGAAATTTTTAGTCATTAAATCAATTTCAATCCTTATCTGAAGAATAAAGCTTATTTTAACATTCCCGGTCGAAAAAATATTAATGCTGCAATTTCTATTGTCGATTCAAATGGATTGAACTTTTTGACGCGTTGTCCATTCCAACTTTTTGAAGTGCAACTTCTTTTGGGACGATGTGAATTGAATGTTATGAAACGAAAAAGTGTAACGAAAAAGAGGCAACTATAAATGTATTTATAATTTGAAGACAACTAAATACGCTACACTACCTTGCATAAAATAATTTGGATCAAGTCGCAACGTGTGACCTTGAGATTCATACGAATAAATTCCCATAAATATTAAAAATATTAAACAAAATAATCATAACGAAACTAATAATACTTGAAAAATAATAACGATGAGATCTCATTTTAGTAAGTGGAATGAGTAAATATTTTTCGTTTTACGAATATCACTCGGAGGCTGGTGGCGTTTGCAACTTTTTTTACGTAAATGGATATTTTCATATCGACTCCAGAAAGGCAAAAATGTGTAAGTGATCACTTTTGCGAAATTTACTACAACTAAAAACCATTACTTATTTTACAGTTGATCCTAAAACAACTCAAAATATGCAGTAAAAATTCGATGGTCGAACATATACGTAAAATAGGAAAAGAAGTGACTGATATTAGATGAACCTTTGCAATGAATGAACTCACAAATTTCACAAAAAGGATCCTAATGGAATTAACGAACGCTTCTTTGTTCATTATAAATATTAATTGTTTGTTCTTTGTTAGCAAAGTTGCTGCAAATTTAATTTTACGCAAGTGTAACAATTACATCGTTTTGGTGGGATTCATGGTTTCTGAAATATGGGGGTGTCACCCTTTTTTTGTTTTCAAGATGGATCCCTGAAGATTGAAGCTGCAACCTCAAAAACTTGAACTTAAGCAAACTATTAAACTGGCCACAAATTGCAATAAAAATCTGCCTGCCAGCCTAAAATGTACGGTTGACGACAAAATACGGACCATTTTACTGGACTATGAGTAGAAGATTTCGGATAGATTGACGGCGTATTTTGGAGCAATATGCAGCTTTTATCTGATCAGGTAGGTCAGAGCATTCATTATGCGACAATCTTCAAAGAAATCAAGCAAAAAGCATCCTTTAGAGTCTCAAAAGAACTGTTTCCATCACCTTCCCGGCTTATGAGCGCGTTTTGGCTTTTGACCGTCTTGGGTCTTCTACACCATACTGACTCTTGTCTAGTCAGGGCTGTACTGGTTTCACTAACGTCTTGGAAAGTGTACACGGAAACTTCTCTGAATTTCAACCGGTTTGACGCCAAAGTTAGGCAAAAAATAATAGGCTACGCAGCCCTTGCATGAACATCCTTCTTACTCATTATGAAAAGAACTAAAGGCAGTTATTTTGAGCGGTTGGGCGTCCTTGGGCTAACCTCAGAAAGACCCTTCACTACTTTTCAATGGCCCGTATATAAAATGACCCTTGTATATTGAAATCATTCTTTTGATCTCAAGAACTTTCCATTTATTAGAAAGTTTATATTGTATTAGATCAGAAACTAGCTAGCTATGAAAATTGACACTAATATTGATGTGGTAGTCCTTAGCCTTTGTTGTAAAGTACAGAGAAAGACATTATTTTAAATATGTGCTTCAACTTGAAGAAAAGTCAAAGCATCTATATCACTTTTTTCGCACAAAGAATCATCAATTGAAAGGCTGAAAATATCTTTCTCTTAGTGATCAACTTCCTATTCAATTATATTGGAGGTTGGTAAGTGTTGACAATTTCTTTCGCAATCACTTGAAACATCCTTTGAAACGGTCAGTTGAAAGTCTAGCAATTACAGAGAATGCATTTTTATTGCTTGTTTACTTTGAACTGATTCAAGTGAATATCTATAAAGTAGTTGTTGGTTTTTAGCCTTTGCTATTGTGCTATGTTTGCAGGAACCGAACAAAGCCAGGGAAAAGGAAAAGAATGAACAATTGTCAGTAAAGTTAAAGTAAACAACGCAAAGAAATTAATCATAGTAACGATTGGCATCTTTTGCTTGTTTGAGGGTTGTAAGCTGCCATTCCTTTGCTTTTTTCAGGTTGACCATCGGTTCAGGGGTGAGTTTAGGGTCAAATCAAAATGGCATTAGGTATGGATGACTATCACAAAACGTTATCAGAAATCAGTCTGATATCTTGGACGTCGGGCTCATAGAAGACATTTTCTTTCCGATCTATTTTAATACACACATATCAAGGAAGCATACTTTAAAGTTTGACTGTCGGTTCCAAATCCTCAAATTGGCAGAAATTTATTTAGGACTCTAGTGAGTCATGCGCTCACTAAATTAATGCTTCTACTGTATGTGTGTGCAGAGTGACGTTCTGTAAATAGTTTGCACACTTGAAACTTTAAGTGTTTTGTGAAGACCGTGCAGCTGAGCGATTGAAAAAGGTATTCACGTGAAATTACTTCGCTATTCCAGGTAGTATCATCAGGTTAAAAAATTTAAGTTTCTACATTTTATGGTCTTTGAATAGCACACTTCGAACATTTTATGATTAATGAAAGAGGCAGCTTTTCTGGCTGGTGCTTGTTAGCACTTATTTTATTTAAAACTAAAAGCCCGCTCTGAATAGGGTTTATGCAAGTATACGTATTCCCTACAACTACTATTTCTAAATAATGTGTTTTTATCTATATTACGCAATTTTAATTTCAGGATTGAATTTATTTTGCAATGAATTTTTACTATAGATTGAATTTTAAATTATTATTAACTTCCCAGAATATAGGAAGCTCTTGTAATCGCCTCGTAAATCGAAATTGAAATTTTCAACATATGGTACGTACGTGCGTTCGTGGACAGTTTTTTCTACGAACATAATTCACGTAAACAAAGTTGTATTGACTTCGTCGAGGTGTCAATCGGATGGTCTTTGCAATATTAAAAGCTGCTTAGTTTTTGGGAAAGTTCGTTCAAGGGCGTTTGTTGTTGTGACCCATTGAAGGTCATTTCTGTAATGTTATATATCTCGTGAACCAAACATAGAATTTGCATGACTAAGATGTCATTAGACGCGTATTAACATTTGTAATATTCTGCCAAATTTAAAAAAAAAAGTTGTAACTAACCGTTTTTTAATTTAATAAAAAAGTGCAAAAATTAGGGTTTTTTAATAAAACGAAATTTTTTCAGCTGAATCACACACCACATTAATCAAAATTTATTAAAAAATAATTCTCTCAGCAATTTCCGTAAAAATATAAACAAAACTTTTTTCCTTGGTTACAAAAAAAAACATTAAAAGTCACCATGACCTGCAAGGTCGCTTCTGTTATGCACTATATCTCGCGAATCAAACATAGGATTTGCATTTTTATTTCAATCAACGCGTATTAAAGTATGTGTGATCCTACAAAAATTTAAAAGTAATTGTTGCAGCCGTTTTTAAAGTTATTAAAAATAAGTGCAAAATTTGGAGTTTTATTTTCAAAATAAAATTTGAACCAGCACAGTAATCAATATTTACAAAAAATTTAAACTGTAAACAGTTGTTGTGAAAAAACCATCAAATCTTTTTTGATAACTTCAATAAATTTTAATTAAAAATAAAAAAATCAGTAAAAGTGATAATTTAAAAAGAGTTCATACGAATGATATTACCTGATATCTCTTATTTTAAAGACATGTCAAGTCAATCAATGCTAATTATTATTTGCATAAGTGCATCAGATTTTCAATAGTTTTCACAGAACCGTGTTTTATTTTAATGAATGATTGCTTAAGTTTGGAAGAAAAATATTGTTTTTCAATTAAATGGTAAAATATTTTGTAGTTAATACTTTGTTTGATTTATGCTTTAAAAGGCTTACATTGAAAAAAATTGCAGTTTTTAGTAGTTTTATTCTTTAGTGTACGTTAGCTTTCAATTAATGCCTCTCTCAGCATTTGTAATACGATTTATTCTTTAATAAATATTCAATGTTTTTGAAACCAACTGCAAAATAATTACTGTTATGAGTACCACTCATAATTGTTATTTAAAGTAGCATTTTTTTATTTTTAGGTAGATATTACTGGGAAGTTGACCGTGTGGACCTCTAGGGACTCAACTCGCGGCTTCTTATCATATTGTGTCTATTTATTTAAAATTGTCAATATTATTCTTTCATGTCATCAAGTAGAAGCATATAGTAATATTTTATCGAACGTAATACTTACTGTTGTTTATATTCGGATACGATTTCAGTAATACTGCTAGATTCTTTACTGTTAGAAGTTTTTCTTTTTTGGAAATGTTATGACCAGTTTTAACTGCTTCATTATTTTCTGAACTTAAATTTTAAATTCAATGAAATAATCAATACCGTAAATTTATTGAGAAACACAAAATTCTTTATTACCTAGCAAAGAGACTTTTTCGAAAATATCTCAACCAAAATTTCATTTAGCCGTTCATCAAAACATAACACGAAACATATCTGCAGCTAATATATCTACTTATTTTGTGATATTTTCGTCAGAACATTTTTATTTGGCATAAAATATACTTTCTTGTGTCAATTTCTCTCAGCAAAATATCTAAGCACTACGTCAGGAACGAATGCTGGTGATATTCATTTTTCTTCTAGCCTTACGTAGATTGGAACCTTCAGGGAGGAGACACTCTCATTGTTATTTACTCTCTGTTTTCATTTGCTGCCATGCATAGACATACCGTTCACAAAGAAGTAACTGCCAGCATGCTTTCAGCCATTGTTAAACTACTTATCCCAGATTTTCTTTGCTCGTGATAAATGACAAAGCAAAAATTTATGACAGATGAAATGTGAAACATCAAAACGATTGTGTGAGTTGTTGGCTGCATATTGGTCTCCAAGTATATGTATATGGATACATGCATATATGGAAATAAATGTGCTATATCGAAGAATAAATGTCACTTGTCTGCCTATGATTAATACAACACAGTGTATCATTTATTTCATTATATAAATATGTAGTTGTTTAAAAAAATTTTTGGACTGTATGGAACCAAAAGCTATGAAATAATTGTCTTGGGTTGGTAGATTTTTTTACAACAAGCCATGAAAACTGATATGATTGAGTATTACATCATCTTTGAATAAAATGAGCAACAATATCGAGGCGACTTGCTGCAAATACATGATAATATTGAATTTATTGTAGGGTTAACTATTTATTTTTATTGTCAATTTTCTTTAATGATAATAATGAAGGTTTTTTTTAATACAAAAATTTGTCATGGTGACTGTCTGATTTTGCTGTTATTTTGATATTATGTTTCGCTTTTTTTTTTGAGAATATTAGAATGTTAAGACTTACACCCGGACAAAATCCCAAAACAGTGAAAACCTAGTTCCGAAATTCGCGTTTTGTGCCCTAAATCTATAAAGCACTTCGTCCAATTTAGGGAACTCATAGTCCATCTGAGCAGCTCATACATAAAATGATGGATTTATTTCCACGTGTACTCTATTGGGCAGTTTTCATCTGACAAGAGCTCGTACAGTGCGTACCAAGGCAGCTAATGCTGCTGTAGAGGGACGTATGACTGAAGTTCAAAATTAATAATTCGACGCCGTTCTCAACAGCTTGATCTCTGTGCGTCCAATACATGAATATTTTTGAAGAAAGATCTTGGACTTAGGCCTTACAAGACGCAACTAGTTTAGCAATTGAAGTCATTGGACTATCACTTACGTCGTATGTTCGGTGAATGGGCTGATAATGAATTGGAAGTTTAACCGAATTTTTACCGTTGAATCGTTTGCAGTGACATTGAAAGCTCCATATGGTGTGGTTTGCATGCCGGTGACATGATTGTTCCTTGCTTCCCAAAATCTAAAGATGGAACCAACGTTACGACAAAAGATGCGCATTTTTTTGATTCTCAACAACGATTGGCATTGGCCAATCGTCTGAAGGACAAATGGTTACAACAAAATGGCGCAATATTCCATACAGTGCGTGCAACCATTACTTTGTTGAGGCTTACTTTTTTTGAATGAATCATCTCAAGAAATTGACCTGGCAGCTAGCTGCTCAAATAATGTGATCTGAACTCATTGGCCTACTTTTTGTGGAAGTACGGCAAATCACTTGTTTATGCTGATAAACCAGCATTTATTGATGACTTGGAAGCCAACATTTGAAGCGTTATTGGCGCAATAAGGCGAGCTTTGCTGAAAAAAGAGGTACAAAGTTGCACTCGCTTCTTTAGACGCAATCGCGGTGTTCATATGCCAAAAATTATTTTAAAACACGAAGTCTTATAAAACAAGCCGCGAGGTGCGACCCTTGAGGTCCACACGGTCAACTTCCCAGTAATATCTACATAAACATCAACAACATTACAACAATGAGAGGTATTCATAGCAGTAACAGGAATGAGTTAATAAGAATCATATCGTCTACGGGAGGGTCCATTGATAAGGTTTTTGGTCGATGAGGACAGATTGAATATTCACGCGGATCAATCGGTGGGGGCCTTTTTGGTCTTGAAAATTGTTGTTGGTTTTAATAATTTAAGCATTTTTTTTAAATAAAAGACTATAAAAACTATGTAAAATCTGCTTAAATTATGCAAATATTTTAAAACTTTGATTGAATTTACAACAATTTTTTAGAATAAAAAAAATAAAGTAAAAGCATTCGTATGAACCCTCTTTAAATGGTAACTTTGAATGATTTTTTATTTTTCATTTATTATTTTTTATAATCAAGGAAGAAAATTTTGCCGGTTTCTCTTCAAAACCTGATAAGAATGTATACATTTTATAAACATTTATTACTGTGCTGTGCAAATCAGGTTAAAAAATATTTTTTATGAAAAAAACTATAATTTTTTGCATTTTCTTCTATTAAATTAAAAAAAAGCTGAAACGAGTTTTTATAATGTATAAACTTCACAAAGATATTAATACACGTCAACTGACACCTTAATGATGCAAATATTATATCTGGTTCGTGAGATATAGAGAATGATAAAAATGACCTTGAAAATCATGATGACTTTTAATAGTTTTTTATTTTTAATTGAATTTTTTACGTAATCATGACAAAATGTTTTGATGTTGTTTTTACAAGCATTGTTTGGAGTATATAAATTTTATAAACATTGTCTACTTATTTACGCAAATCAGGTTAAAAATTTATTGTTTATGAAAAAAACCCTAATTTTTTGCACTTTTTTTTCTTAAATTAAAAAACGGTTGCAACGATTTTTTTAAAAATTTGATAGATTCACAAAAATGTTGATACGCGTCGATTGACACCTCTATGATGCAAATCGTATGTTTGGTTGGCGAGATATAACGCATGACAGAAATGACCTTCAAAGGGTCAAAACAGCAAACCCCCCCGACCGAAGTATCCCAAAAACTAATCAGCTCTTGAGATTGCAAAGACGCTTCGATTGACACCTTAACAAAGTTGATCCGACTTTGTTTACGTGAGTTATGCTCGTAGAAAAAAGTGTCCACGAACGTACACACACACACACATACATCTCCCTTTCTCAAAACACTTTATATATACTCTATAGACCTCAAAACGTAAAGAAATGTTGAAAATTTCAATTTCGATTTTCGAGGCGATTACAAGAACTTCCCATATACTGGGAAGTTAAAAATTTCCTTCTTTTTTCTGTAATTTATTTATGTTTTTCTTGTTCAAAAAGTTATATCCCTCTAAACATAATACCCCATACATAATCATAGCCTGGATTACAATAGTTGCTACTGAAAAACTCAGTTACTTGTACTTACATGATTCTCCCAAAACAATTTATCTTAGGACTGTCAGATCGACAATTGTAATGACGAATAAAGTAATATGTTTGAAATAATAATTGTAAATTATTTTTCAGCAAATCTAAATCTACCCTACTTCCTACATTCGCACCCAAATGCTACGCTAGCGTAATACAGGATCGATTTAAACAAAATCAAATCAATTCAATGTGACGACAATACGACCATAAAGTTTGAATCCGGATTTGCATACTTCAAAATATTTTACATTTACATTAAAAAATTCATCTGCTTTCATCCAGTCACCACACTTGTTACAATGTCGTCCTTGTCCTTGCGACAGAAAACATATCTCTTTTGCATTTTGCCAAACGGTCACGACCATAATGAGCATTGTATTTTATTTTGTATGATTTTATTCTTTTCGCTCGATATTTCTACCACCAGCCGTAGAAGCGTCGTCTTCCGCATCTACTAGTGCCATTTCGAATTCTGTATTTTTTTATGATGCTTATCAGGCCGTAATTTTTCCCTGGATAAGGATATAAATCTCTTAATGGCTTGCTTTTTATGGCTTTTCTTTCGTGACCGTTGCACCTCACCCACCAACACCATCATCATCACTACCACCCCCATCTGACCCCATCACCACGTTTATTCTACATTTCTGCTGTTGAGGTGTAGACATAAAATTATAATAAAGTCGATATTCACGAGGGATGTGCTCCTTTTCGTAGAATACATTTTGATAAGTTGAAAACATTTTCAGCACGGATGAATAAAAAAGAGAATGGAAAAGCGTTGCAACATGATGAAATTAAACAGTCGTTATTATCCTAGTGAAATACTATAACTTTTAATAAAAGCGGAACTTTTCAGGATAACATGTGTTGTGAAAGTTTTGGGTTTGAAATAATTTTTGAGATGAAGAAGATAGACTTTGATTTTTTGGTCCATTTTGGATGAGAATCGATTGAAAATGAGATTGAACTACATTCAATCAAAAGATATTTTTTTGAAAGCTAATTTGAGTGAAACTTTGTTTGTTAGGAAAATACTGAATGAAATTGCACGAAAGAATTTCAAGAAAACAAATTCAAATGACATTAAAAATTAATTTTTGGTTGCCTTTTGAAGTTTTTAAGTTTTTTAAATCTTTGCTTTTTCACTTATGCTTAATAGAATGACTAAAACAATTATATCAATGATTCTTTTACCAAATCGTGAAGAAAATTTTTTTTGGAGATACTTTTCCAAAATGTTCTTTTAATCAACTCAAAAGTTGCAAGATGATTTTTTTGTCGTGCAATGTTTGTCGATGTTTCGTTATCATCGATTCCATCGCAAGTGAGTTTTGGTTTGTGGTTTAAGGGTTTAAAATTCGATAATTTCCAAATGACTTTTAAATTGTTACTTTTGTGGAAAACCATATATTTTCAATTTTTAAATCATGACAATTTTCGCAAAAAGGTTAAGCTTTTTCTTTCTAAAAAAATATAGCTTGTGAGACAACGAGATTCAAAGACTTGCAAATTTAGTGCCATTTTTGCCAAAATATTTCAAAATTCAAAATTTTAAAAATTAAATATTTCCACTTGGTTGCTTCTTAGTTCGGTTTCTAGAACTTATGTCGTGCAGTACTCGAACAGCTTCTTTCGATAAAATTATGTTACTAATTTTTCACGTTCAATTCCTTTACTACATCTTCTTCAATACTTCAAACTATGTATACTTGTATTTTCTTAAGAAAAATAGTTCCCTGCAGCTTTGCAACTTATTTAGTAAAGTTTATCTTCGTTGCCATTGTTAATAAAATGTTGCGCTGTGTGTGAAATTTCCCTTAATATTGAAAATAATAATCAATGGCATATTTGCCACCGTCCCTTTTTCCCCAGTGAATAATACATATGACAAATTTTGTCAATGATATACAGTGCATCAAAGCAGAACTCGGACACTTAGATAATTATTCTATATGAGGCGATTACTTGTGTAGGGAAAGAATTTAAACAGGAGAGAATTTTTTTTATAAAGCTTTATTCATGGTTATACAGAATCGGTAAAATCAAAAGCAAAATTCATTCATATGAATTCTTTCGAAAAATTAAATTTGAAAATTAAAATAAATTTGAAACTCGGACAGCTGGTAATACTGTTATTTTATTCTTAGGAAATACGAGGAATCTCAAAAATTAGTAGTCATTTTGCCATATACGATCTCATGATTTCATTTTACGTTCAAAACCTTCAAAGCAAGTGTTGAAATTCATTTGTTTTTGAGAAATTAAGTTTTTAAGCTTGAAAATGGGAGGACGATATGGGCAAACATCATTGGAAACGCGAGAGCTCGTTGTAATTTATTTATATATATAAAGATGTATTATCAGTGCTATAGAATTGTGGAACGAAGTCATTTAGACCAAGACCAAGAAATACCCTGGAAAACAAATCAAAACCAAGCACACGGAAAATATTTTCAGAATCCGAAGAACGGTGGATCGTAAGGAAAATTAAGAAAAACCCAAAATTAAGCGTTTCAAAATCAGCTGTCTCAGCAGTTTAGTAAAGAAGTGAACTCAGAAACGGTGAGAATCGTACTAAGGAAGAATAATTTGAATGGTAAAGTCGTCCGAAAAATCCATTCATTAGCAAAAAGAACCGTTTTAAAAGATTGAAATTCGCAAAACTGCACTAAAGTATAGATTTTTCGTTTTGGAAAACAGTAGTGTTTTTCCCTCTGGTGGCCAATCATATGTGTAGAGAAAAGCAAATGAAGAATATAAAAAACGGCCAACTGTTAAACATGGGGATGAGTCAGCAGCTGGACGTGGAAATCTGCATTTCATTGGCGGGATCATGAACCAGCAAGAATATCTACAGATTCTGAAGCAATGTTAGGAATAGTGGAATAGACTTGAAGGACGCGTTGACATACGAATCGGAAAGGATTGAAACTTCTTATTGTGAAAAGTATGTCCACTCGATGCCTAGGAGATTACAAGCTGTAAGAGCAAGTAAAGGACTACCAACAAAATATTAAAACCTAATAAAATTCATATAACGTCTTACTGTCCGAGTTTTAATTTGAGATCAGTTTTAGTTATTTTTCAAATTTTTTGAAAGAATTTATATGAATAAAATTTTGCTTTTGTTTCTACCGATTTTGTATTACCATGAATAAAGCTTTATAAAAATAATTCTCTCTAGTTTAAATTCTTCCCTCACACTATTAATCGCCTTAAAAACAATCAATATGTAAGTGTCCGAGTTTTACTTTGATCCACTGTACATAATGACTGTATCGGAAAAAAATGACCTTAAGTTTTTCCTGCATAGCTCATGTTTGGAATAAATTTAGGTTTTCATCTAGTATATAAAATTAGCTTTAAAATGCGACGAAAAAGAACGTCTAATCATTTCGTATTGTAAGATCATTCTTGGAAGATGTTATCAAATCAAGTAAAAATGCGTAGTTTAATTGTTTGCAAATATCTGGAAAATCCCCTTCGCAAATATTGGGTACTAGCAAAGGAGACCAATTCGTTGATTGCAACAGTCAAACGAACGATTATAAAGTACAAAAAGAACCTACCTGATGCTAGAAAGTCTGGATCAGGTAAACAAAAAGATTCATCCGATACAAATTTCAGCCGAGGGATAACGGGGAAATTTTTGCAGAGTCCTAACACATCCATTCGAGATATGCCTCAAAAAGTGCAAACATCAAACGCATTGATTCAGAAATTTAAGAAGCATTATAATCTTAGATCATATAAAGTCCAAAAAGGGTCCGATCAATTGAAGGAAAAAAAGAAAGAAGCAAAACATCGGACTCGAAAGCTATACAAGGATTACCTGACCAAATTCGATTGTTTGTGTTGAACAGTGAAACATACGTTTAGGCCGAATTCGCACAGTTGCTTCCCAGGACTTCTTTACAGCAGGATCAAAGTGTGGTGTAAGTCCAAAACATAAAACCAAACAAGCCGCGAGGTGTGACCCTTGAGGTCCACACGGTCAACTTCCCAGTAATATCTACATAAATATTAAACATATTAAACACAAAAATATTTATGAAAATAATACTACTTTAAATAATAATAATGAGAGGTACTCATAACCGTAATTGAAATGAGTTAATATTAATCATAATATCTACTGTAGCGTCCATTGATTACGTAATGCTTTTAGTGGATGGGGGTGGATTGGTTTGATTGACTATTCACGCGGATAAATCGGAGGGGGCGGGCTGTAAAGCCTTTTTTATGTTATTTGTTATTTTTATATCGATGCTTGAAGGACAAAAGAGCGCTAGCAAAAATGAATGCAGTTTATGTTGTTACGCCCACTGAAGAGATTTTGACGCGTGGTGGTCATTTTGAATAGTTTTGTTCAAAATTGCCATGATTTGGGAATATTGATTGAATTTGTATTTTTTCACGATTTTAAATCAATGAGACTAATACTTAATTCTTATTTTCAATTGGTCTTGAAAAACGTTGAATGTGCAGTCAATAATCGGTTTAATTGCATGTAAAAACTAAAAAGTATTACGAATGATGATGAACGAAATAATTGAAACCTACCGAAATTACAATTTTTTATTTGATCAAAGCTTTTTAAAGCATATGATCTTGTAAAGTATTGACTACAAAACGTTTTACTATGTAAAGCGTTGATTACCGCAAATGCAAATTTGATTGAAATTTATTTTAGTTCTCCAAAATTTAAGCAGTCTTTCTATTAAAAATAAAACACGGTACTGTGAAAACTACGTCGAGGCCACATAATCGGTGATTTTCTCGTATTTCGTCCTTCCGTCTTTCTTTCAGAAACATCTGCTCTGTGAACATTTTTATATATATAGTTACATATTATATACTTCTCTAACACAAACATATTATAAAAGTATAAAAAGTATATAAATCAAAAACATATTGTACCCTATTTTTTACATAAAAATAAATATGCAAAGTTTCAATAAGATATCTCTTACTCTTCTTTAAAAGTGCAGTTTAAAAATTTCATTTTCTAAAAATCCACGGGTGTACTGTTCCCTTAAATTTTTTTCACAAAATTTTAGTAGTTTTTTCATTAAAAACACAGTACTGTGGAAACTATTCAAAATCTGCTCAAATTATGCAAATATTAATAAACTTTGATTGACTTAACAACAATGTCTTTAGAATAAGAGTTATCAGGTAATATCATTCGTATGAACACCGTTTACATGTTGACTTTGAATGGTTTTTATTTTTAATTAATTTTTTTTTTGTTATCAAGGAAAAAAGTTTTGACGTTTTTCTTTCTTAAAAATTTATTTTTAGGAAAAAACCTCAATTTTTTGCAATTTTTTTTATTAAATTAAAAAAACGGCTCCAACATTTTTTTACAAACGTGAAAACATCATGTTAAGACGCGTCGATTGACACCATAATGATGCAAATACTATTTTGGTTCGCCAGATACAGTAAATGACATGAATGACTTAAATGACCTTGACGGTCTTGATAACTTTTAATGATTTTTTAGTTTTAATTTGTTTCATAATCATGAGAAAAGTTTTACTGGATTTTTTACAACAACTGTTTGGAGTATATAAATTTTATAAACATTGATGACTGCGTTTTGCAAGTCAGGTTAAAAATTTATTGTTAATGAAAAAACGTTAATTCTTTTCACTTTTTCAATAAATGTGCATTAAATAGTGTTAGCAGAGTTGCGAACCAAAATTGCACACTAGAAGACAATGTTGTTGACTAGAGTAGGAGATTCTAACACATGTTATATTATATTATGAGGTTTGGGTGATATTTCGAAGTTTGGATTTTGTTAAAAATAATTTAATATTGTTAATAACAATCAAATAATATTAGTTATAATTTGATATTGTATATATAAAGTCACTTATAATTATTCAGTAACGGTCAAACATTCTTAATAAGGAATGATTATTGTAAACAATAATTGAATACCCTCAATAATAGTTGTGGATTCCGAGGCCGAGATGGAGAAGAAGTTTGAGGACGAAGTGGAAGACAAGACGGATGACGAAGACGAAGAGGACAAGGTTTCCGAGGCTCTGGTAGAGGATGACCAGGTGGTGGAGACGTCTTCCTCTACCAAAGCTTTTATGGTTAGATTAAAAATTGATAAAAATAATAAAAGTAATAATATTAATTTAGAATAATAATGTTTAATAATAGGAATTATTAATAATAGTAATTCATAATAAAAGCAAATTATAGCTTTTTATTCACTCCACTGGGAAGTTAGTCGTGTGGGCCTCTGGGGTCGCACTTGGACCACATTTTTTTATCTTAAATTCCAAATGGAAATATTTATGCGAATTGTTTGTGTGAAACTTGTTCTTTTGTTTACTTTTAATAATAACAGTATTAATAAATGGCATAAATGTATTCTTAGGCAATGTAATAAAAACACAATATTTAAATTAGCAGAAAAATATTCAGTCAATAATTTTCAACTAAAACAAGGTTATCTTAACGGAATAAAGATTAACAGTCCAAATTACAAAAACAATCTGAAGAATTGTTAACAGTCCTATCTGTCAGCAAAATAGGACGAAAACCAAGACAAACACTAGCTTCATCCAGAAACCCCAATTAGTGTACTTCTAAGGCATCCAAAACAGTCAATGAAACTTTGAACAAAACACCTTTTTTCAGCAAAAAACTTCAAATTACCCTAAACCATAGAAAAGAACGAGACAAAGCAAGCTTCTTTGCTCATCATCCTGAAGCAGGTTTTAAATAAAAAGGCCGACGAGAGAATATCTTTTCAATTATATCATGCAAGCCATTTCCGTACTGTTTCACTTCAATATTTCCTCAGTGAATAGTTTCACAAGTGATCATATCAACCCATAAAAGGCTCCTTATCGAAATTGCTTGAAAAGACGCTACTCTTCAAGCTATCTACGCACCTAAATGACTCAAAAGCCATTCCTTTCTAAAGATTCTGGTTTAGGAAAAAGCATCGTACCATCGACGAAATTCATCGTCTAGCTTTTGAAATCAACAACGTTTTAGAAGGAGGAATTATAATTCCGGCTTACCTTTGGATGTGGCAAAATCATTTGACAAACCAACCAATCATTTTCTATTGAAACGCATAAAATCATAGAGTCCTACCGGAGTTGCAGAAAGTTGTAAAGTCTCTAAAGCACAATTGCTTAATTTTCGTGACATCAACATGAAGGCTTATGTTCCTAAGAGTGATGTCCTGGGTCCATTGTTTTACTTTATATACACGGCAGATGATGAGAACTGTAACCACCTGGTTACGTTCACTTTTGCTTATAATACCGCGATTCATAGCACATATATAACTCACAAGCAGCTCCACACATCGTGGATAGCCTTCAGATACATATGATGGAACGTTATGTTAGCTTGCTCCATGGTGAATCAGCGTCAACGAAACAATGAACAGACACATCACCTAGACACGAAGTTGACCTGGAGGAAGCAAATCCAAACCAAAAAGATCCAGGTCAATCTTTAATTCAGTGGCCTTTATTGACTGTTCAACAATAACTCCGAAATAAGCTGAAAATACAAGCTTCTACTTCAAAAAGTTGCCATCAAACCAATCTGAACCAAAGAACACCAGTTCTGAGGTTCTACGTGCACTTCTAACTTTGAACTCTTACAAAAAGCAAAATCTGATATGTTTAGGCGTACAACTTCTGCCCTAAGGCATTTTTCCACAGGTTCCTGCATTTTCCAACTATCGAAGAAGAAATAATAAATTTTAAAATGAAATAAGCTAAAAAATAAATGAACCATCCAAACTTATTCACCAAACATCTTCTGTAGAGGGATAAATTTTATTGATTAATATATCTTAATTATTATTAAGTCAAGAATGTTCATTCATCTTATTCCAAATCGATGGCTGAGAATGATACTCATTGTAGTTGTAAAATTTGAATTCCCTTTTAAACGGGAAGAATATGTGGATAATAAACAGTGGGAGTAAAAACCAATTGCTAATTGATTTCTGTTTGACATAGATTATAAATCCTATTCAAATTTGAACCCATCATCTAACTTATGCATGCTTGAACTGATTCTGCTAAACAGACTGCAGTCGGGCCCTATCTTTGGATAGTAAATATTTGACATG
Source organism: Oxycera nigricornis (assembly GCA_963942545.1). Classification (NCBI taxonomy): domain Eukaryota; kingdom Metazoa; phylum Arthropoda; class Insecta; order Diptera; family Stratiomyidae; genus Oxycera; species Oxycera nigricornis. Next base: position 49,022,200 of record OZ012660.1, on the reverse strand, counting down.
CATTTCATACTGCGCGCAAGTTTGCAAAGTATGTCTGCAAAAGCCAGCGATGATAGTTGGCTTCGTTAGATATTCCCACCGGTCCGGGATGATATCCTTTATTAGGGTGAATCATTAACTTGTCTGCACTTCATTGACTTCGCTAACATTGGGTTCTAAGCTCCGTGGACGGTGTTAATCGTTAGCGGATGAGCTATGTCAATAGTCCACAGCCAGGATGCAGTGGCTCAATTGTTCGCTCGGTGAATGAGGCTTTGTTTTCCCAACGTATCTCACATATTTGTGTCCTGGTATTCAATGATTCTGGGTGTGAAAACCTATTTGGAGATGGATTGCCATATGGGGTTGCGGTGAAATATGTGGAGATTTGATATTTAATAGTTATTAATGTCACATGCAGCAAAACACTCACGTAAATTGCTTTGCGTGGCACTTAGCAGTGCAAAGATCGTTTCTAACAAGAACATTTTTTGTGCTTGTGATTTGTGTGAAACCGTGCACTTGTATTGAATTGAAATGTGGAGATTAATATTTTGCTATCACCACTATATAATCTAGCAAATATGAAAGGAAAATGTGTGCAATTTTAAGTTACAATTCTATGGAAACATATGGAATCTTCAGTTTACAAGAATATGTTCAGTCCTTTTTAATGTTACCACAATGTTTGAACTCTTCTGAAAGATAAAATGTTTCAATGCTTTCAACTTTTCTCATCAATTTCCTTCACTTTCAATGATAATTTTTCGCGCGATATAGCCTAATTGCTTTAGGGGATTGCTAAATGGTTTAGAATCGACTAACTTATCTATTTCACTCTTTAATGCAATTAACGAAACAATTGGATGTGACTCTGAAATTCTTCTGTCGACTTCTTGCATTGAGAATATAGCCCTTTGTCTGCGAGAACTTTGATGCTTCGGTGGACAATGATGCTATAAGCAACAGCAACAACGCGCAGAAACGACAATCTTGCCTGTCCTAGGCTGGAACGCTGTAGGACAACTGAAGACGTCCAATAGTGCCAAGGAAGCTTAGTCAGCTTAATTAAAATGTTCGCCTGCCGTAGACTCTGTGATGCTGTGCATTTCGCAAGGACAATTATATAGACGCTGATAAGCACAATTTAACGAGACAACATTTCTTGCAAGAATAATGAAATGGAAGTATAGCCATTTTATTATTTGATTTTCGGAAAAGTCACACAGTATACGGCAAATGATTAATTAGTCACTAATGAAACGGAAATAAGTGAGAATGTAAACTTAACGTTACAGTGTTTTTTGGCAAGAATAAATGCTGATGTCATCATGTTAAGGCTGGAGGACTAAAGCTATGCTATGCTCTATGCATTCAATTACAAAAGTGGCACAATGCTTCAAATAATTCACACAGCAAAGAATACCATTCTTTGGATCCAAAAAGTAACTACAAAATGTTAACTACTTTCTTTGTATCGTTCTAAATAACTGCAGGTGCTTCAAAGGCACAATCGAAATCAAGGAAAATATACTAGTTGTTCTAAAAATAACAAATGATTTCTGGTGAAATGCAAAGATAGGCGAAATAAGAATGAAACGCAAACATCGTTTTAATAGATTGCTGATAAACAGGCAAAAATACTACAATCTTTGAAAAATATGGTAGTTCAACCCTGTACTGTGTTTTTTTGGAGTAGTAGTCTGGACTTAAAAAATCGGTGAAAATTCTGATTGACTAAGGAACCATGTTGATAAAATATTTTCAACCACAAAAAATCCACCTGACTAAAAAATTTGCCTGCTGAATGAAATAGTTCGACCTGTAAGAACTTTGAATAACTCTAGTAAAAACCAAATTGCGAGATCCAATCCTTGAAAACCACACGGACAACTTTCCAGTAATACCTCCATGAATATTAAAAATATCAAACATAATAATAATAGTAATGGAAATTATGACACCATAAAAATTAATAATGATTAGAACCAGTGGGGGCCCGTGTAAATTTTGGCTGCTCTCAGGTTTGTTTGCATTGACAGTTTTTAAGAGTAATACACACCGGAAGTAAAAGGTAAACATCTATTTGATTCTATCCACTTCATGCATAATTCGCATCATTTATAAAACTTTCTCTAACATACATAGTATTCATAAAAAAATATCGAGTGTACTTACGTTTCATGAAAGAATCCATAATCCACAGGTAGGGTTCCAAATTAAAGTTACGTATTATGGTATGAATGTTTATAGTTTCTATTTGGTATTTTCTTAGTATTTCATATAAGTGGGCATACATTAAATTCAAATAAAACTAAGGTAAGGTTCATAATCGCTTGGAAATGAGTTCAAGTTTACGATCCTTAGCAGTAGAAAATTTATCGACTACTTTTTCATTGAAGTCTCCGATCTCAACAATTAAATGTTTTTCAATGGGAATTATTGCTAATGCAGTTAATCGTTCTTCGGACATAGTATTTCTGAGAAATGTCTTAATACGTTTAATTTGAATTTTAATGAATTTTATTCTTGAGATAAAAAATGCTTGCATTGAAATTTTTGATTGACACGATTTCTTTCGAGTGAGAGTGATTAGGTAATGTTATTCGTATCAACCCTTTATTCAAAGCGTATATTAATGGTTTATAATTTTCATTTCTTTTTAGTGTTGCATAAACTTTAATTATTAACTTCCCAATATATGGGAAGTTCTTGTAATCGCCTCGAAAATCGAAATTGAAATTTTCAACATTTCTTAACGTTTTGAGGTCTATAGAGTATATTTAAAGTGTTTTTAGAAAGGGAGATGTATGTGTGTGTATGTACGTACGTACGTATGTACGTTCGTGGATACTTTCTTCTACGAGCATAACTCACGTAAACAAAGTTGTATCGACTTTGTTGAGGTGTCAATCGAAGCGTCTTTGCAATTTTAAGAGCTGATTAGTTTTTGGGATACTTCGGTCGGGGGAGTTCGCTGTTTTGCCCGTTTGAAGATCATTTCTGTCATGCGTTATATCTCGCGAACCAAACATACGATTTGATGTCAATCGACGCGTATTGAAATTTTCGTCAGTCTGTCGAATTTTGAAAAAAATCATTACAGCCGTTTTTTGATTTAAGAAAAACAAGTGCAAAAAATTAGGTTTTTTTCATAAACAATAAATTTTTACCCTGATTTACGGAACACAGTTATCAATTTTTATAAAATTTATATACTTCAAGCAATGCTTGAAAAAACGTTTGCAAAACTTTTTCTCATGATAACAAGAAATATTAAATAAAAAATAAAAAATCATTAAGAGTAATAATGATCGTCAAGGTCATTTCTTCCATTCACTATATCTGACGAACCAGATATAATATTTGCATCATTAAGGTATTAGTAATTGATTTCATCTTCGCAAGATACTACATGTTGTTTTTTATAAAAGAAAAACTTCCTTTTAATTTTGTAATCGTTCGGTCCCCGAGGAAGACCGAATCATTACGGTCGAAAATCGATTACGAATCCAAATAAAGATACACAAAATTAAAAGGAAGTTAAGGTGCCAATCGACGTGTTTTAATATCTTTTTGATTATTTTAACATTACAAAAATCCGTTTCAGCGGGTTTTTTTTTGATTTAATAGAAGAAAATGCGAACTCTTGTTTTTCATAAAAAATATTTTTTAACCTGATTTGCACAATACTGTAATAAATGTCCATCAATTGATACATTCCTATCAGTTTTTGAAGAGAAACCAGCAAAATAAATTCATGATTCTGAAAAAAAATTCAATTAAAAATAAAAAATCATTCAAAGTTACCACATGAAAAGGGTTCTTCCGATTGATATTACTTTACATTTTTTATTCTAAAGATTTTGTTGTAAATTCAATCAAAGTTTTAAAGTGTTTGGATAATTATATCCCTCGATCCCCCAGATCACCGGATCCTTCGATTCTCCGATCTCCCAGATTCCCGGATCCCTTGATCCCGCGGATCACCGGATCCTCCGATCCCCGAACCCCCAGATCCCTCGATCCTCCCGATCCCTCAATCCCCCGGAACCTCCGATCCCCCAAATCTCCCGATCCCCCAGATCCCCGGATCCTCCGATCCCTCGATCACCCGGATCCTCCGATCACTCAATCCCCTATATATCTTGGATCCTCCGATCCCCCGGACCACCTGGATTCTCAAAACAGAATGAAACCATCCGGACTTTGGAAATTGCTCGTGTACCATTCACCATATTTGTCGGGGTGACGATGGTAAAGCATTAACGCCTATCTACGCTGTGTTCACATCTGAATCTGTATAATTTATAAATTTGTATCAATTTTTGTAGAGAATAACCAGCAAAAACTATTCTCATGTTTACACATAAAAAATTAAATTAAAAATAAAAAATCATTCCAAGTCACCATGTCAAAACGGGCTATACGAATGATTACACCTTAAATCTCTTATTCTTAAAACATTGTTGTAAAATCAATCAAAGTTTAAAATATTTGCAAAATTTGAGCAGATTTTCAATAATCTTCACAGCACCATGTTTTAACTTTAATAAAAAAACTGCTTAAATTTTGAAAACCAATACAAATCGAATCAAATTTGCAATTGTGGTAATCAACGTTTTGAATGGTAAAATGTTTTGTAGTCAACACTTTTCATGATCATATGCTTTGAAAAGCTTTCATCAAATAAAAAATTGTAGTTTTTAAAAGTTTTGTTCTTTAGTATTCGTAAGATTTCAATTACTTCCTTCATCATTTGTAATACATACATTTTACTTTTTTCATGCAATTGAACCTATTTTTGACTGCATATACAATGTTTTTCAAAACCAACAGAAAATAAGAAATAATTATTAGTTTCATTGATGTAAAATCGTGCAAAAATAAAAAATCAGTGATTATGCCGAAGTGCTGGCAATTTTACCGCAACTATTCAAAATGGCCATCACGCGACAAAATCTGTTCAGCATCCTTCAGACATCGATATGAAAATAACAAATAACGTAGAAAAGGCTTTGTAACCTGCCCCCCTCCCCTCCGATTGATCCGCGAGAATAATCAATCTAACCAATCCACCAAAATCCTTACGTAATCAATTGACGCTCGCGTAGATGTTACAATTAATATTAAATCATGCCAATAACTTTTATGAAAGGTACATTTTTATTATTTAAAGTAGTATTATTTCCATAATTATTATTGTGTTTAATATTTTTAATATATATGTAGATATTACCGGGAAGTTGACCGTGTGGACCTCATGGGTCGCACTTCACGGCTTGTTTTTAATAGGAACTATTTAGAGCATCTGATTATTGAAAGCGTTGATAGATTTAAGTGCAAATCAGGTGTAAATATTTTTAAGGAAAAAAATTGTTTTGAATTTAGTAGAATCATTTAGTTGTTACTACGCATTGATTAAATGACATTGTATGTGTTAAAACAGAAAAACCACCCGACTGAAGTTTACATAGTCAATACGATTTTTTTTTAGAGTTACCGTTGTAGTGAAAACCCTCGGTCACTCAGGTACGCTCGTACGTACATACAAAAATACATATAGATTTCTTGCTAAAAAATTACTTACTACTTCTTATACCTTCAAACGCAAAGAAATTTTGAACATAATAATTTGACTATTTGGAGCAATTATAAGAACTCATATACTCAGAAATAAGTTTTCTAGATAGTTTTAACTCAAAACTAAAATGATGCTCACCTACCTGGCTCAAAAACACACGGCAGAAAATATGCAAAGAAAATATGTATAATATATTGCAAGAAATATTGGTTTGCCCAAAAAAAAATTATGCAATCAATTTATTGTTCGGTTCTTTGTTATGATACTAGTGAAAGCACTAAGGGTGACCGTCAGTTCCCACTGAGATGTCTAGTCGATCGCCAATATCCACCGCTGTCGGCAACGGAAAAACAGGTCACTGTGGCCGTAGTGAAGTCTGACAACTGACATCGAAGGACGAGCACAGGTTGAACATATAGACCAGGGCGGATCTTTTTTCAGTTGAACGTTGAGGGGGGGCACTCTGTTTTGGTTGGTTTTTACCCAACGGTACTATTACTTGACTCATCTATGTCTTTTGTAATCGTCCCAATAATTTAAATAGAATTTTTGTAGAAATTTTAGAGTATATTGTTGTGTTTTTGGAAAGAAGTATGTATATAAGTGTATGTGTATGTGTGTGTATGTACGTACGTACGTTTGCGGATAGTTTTTTCTAAGAGGCAAGCTCATGTAAACAACAGGTCATATCGACTTCGTTAAGGAATCAATCGTTGCGTATTTACAATCTTACTAGCTAATTATCTTTTGAAAAACTTCAGTGTTTTTGTCGCGAAGTGTCAATCGTAAAGTATTAGCATTTATATGATTAAAAAATCAGTTAAAGTTTTTTCACGATTTCAAAAATCAATTCAATTAAAAATAAAAAACCATCAATATTTACTATAATTAAACGGTTGATACGAATAATATTGCCTGATCCCTCTTAATGGCATTGTTGTCTAATCAATCGAAGCGTATTAATATTTGCTTGATTTGAGAAGTATAATTTCTACAGTGTCATTTTTTATTTTGATGAAAAAACCGCTTAAATATGAAAAAAATTAATTAGTTTTTCAGTCAAACTTCCATCAACGCTATGAAAGGTCAGAAGTTTTGAAGATATCTTATTAAACAAAAAAACTACGTTTTTCATGATTGCAAAACATATTCATACAAAAGTAATACACCATTAATATTGATTATGAATTAAGGTTGATAAGAATAATAGCTACGTGGTTTCTAAAAAACGTGTTTTGTATCTAATTCGCGATCCTGCCAATCATTACTTTTCGAAATCAGATTTTGAAAGTTCTCATCAAATAAAATCATTGTTTTTTAAATCTACGATGAAAACATTCATACAAAAGCAATAAACAATGAATATATATAATGAATTAGGAAGCGTCTAACAAATACTTGAGGACCTTTTGTCCAATTTTTCTAGTTCATTTATTGTAAGGGTTCTGAAGATTTAAGTAACTTCTTCCTCTATCTTAACTAAGATTTTTCATGTGTTACATATAATCAAAAATAGAATTTTACTGCGTTTCGCATGTTGTTGTAAAATTATTTTCAAAATTAGACATAATTATTAGTATTCGAGGGTAAAATGGTGCAATTTAATAGCCCCGAAATCCCAAATCCCTATTTCTCCGACATTTTCACTAGCAACCTTTGTTTTTGAAGCAACGGTATGAAAATGGCAAGTTACATGAAATGCTTTGTAACCTGATTGATTGATTCACGGGAATATACAATCAACTCCCTCCCCCACACAAAAAAGCCTTCCGTAAACAATAGGCGCTTCCTAAGATAATACGATCAATATTAACTTGTTCTACTAACTGTAATGAGTTTTTATCGTTATCAATATTTCAAGTACGAATATTTTCATTATTATTATCTTGGATTATTATTATCACCCCTCACTTGTTTAATCTAAGATTCATTTCTACGAAATTTTCTTAATGAATCAGCAAGAATTGAATAGGATTTAAAAAATTTTTACAAAAAAAAGAGGTACTCCCATCGAAAAATAAATAGGGGATCCTAAGCGCACACAATATCCGAATTCGCACGTGATAGACGGTGAACAATATCAACACCTGGCGAGTTCAACTAATGCCACGTGGCCCAGGAAGAACGTACAGCCAGTCGAGAAATCTACTTATCCATATTCCTTTTCTTGAAAACAGGATTTGGATCGAGTAAGTTAAGATATTTATACTTTTGTATCAAATATAGTATTGCGATCAGGCACAAATAATTTTTTTGGAAAAAAATATTGTTCGGTTTATCTCAAAAGCAAAGTCCAGGCTGCTTGCATTGTTGAGCACAGTATAAGCTCAAACAGCCAAAATGAAATATGGACTATAAAAAATTTACCCAAAAAGTAAAAAACTCGACAGAAATAACTATATATTATCCGTAAAATAGCTTTGCTACCTTAATAAACAATTCTCAAAAATCTTTGTTTTCAATAAACATAATAAATTATGAATACTTTTTTATTCATAAATGAAAAAAAGTTGCGTTAAGAAGGCTTCCGATAAAACGTTTTCAGTGCAGGCATTTCATTTTTAAAAATAACACACTATAGAAAGCTTTTATGTGATTATTTCATATGAAAATTAGTCTGCAACAAAATCAAATAGCACAGTGCAAAATAAATGCTCTTTGTATATTAAAAAAAACATTATTTAAAAATAAAATCTGTAAAATTTATCTGAATAAAAAATTTATCATATGCAATTTAAAAAATTTACCAGGAAAATAAGACTAATTCGGAACGAAAGATAAATATATTCTAGTAGAGAAATTTTAATGTGCTTCGTGCTTCATTGGAACAGAAAGTTAAGTTTTAATTGCAAGAAAAGTATTTCTTCCCAGATGAATCAAGTGTGTTAAAATATGATTCAACAATAAAGCAAATCGCCAACTCTGTTATTTCAACTGCAGAATTGTTGGTTGCCTGGTTAGTTCAACATTTCTTTGCCCAACATATATTTTACAATTTCTTATTTATATCAATTGGGGACTTTGTTTAGGCCACAGAAATATCACTTCCATCTCGAAAATTTTTCAAAATTATATGTTTTTAGGTCCAGGAATTTTGGTAGGTCTGGTAAGAATTTACACGCCCGTGAAAATAAGCATCCAATAATTTTAAAGAAACCACTTTGCTTTCTGCGAAGAACTTAATTTGAATGGGTCGTGTTTTTTTATAGATAGTATATATTTATGTTTAATTAAAATAATAGTAATAATAGTGAATAACATCACTGGATTCCTCATTTAAATAATAGTTTTGAATAAGTATTTCCACATGAATAAAACTGATTTGCAAATATCATAAAAACATAACAGTATCTATGTATGTAATATCTGTTGGGAAGTTGATATCCTTAACCAAATGTTAATAGCCTGCTTGCTACGATTATGCTAATGATACAGGATCCACCGACATCTTTGTAAATCTAGTTTAAGCTTACTGCATCACATGCATGTTGATAATGTCACGTCATAGTACATTTTCACACGTTTGTATATTCAACACCAATGGGATTAGAATATTAAATTTGTTAAATGGAAATTATTGATGTATTGACTTAATTGCATTTGATTAAATCTGATTGAATGCGAAGAGCTGTAACAAACATGTGTCTGTAGTCCCATGTCAGTAACAGTCTTACATATTGAATTAATTTTGAAATAGTTGCCCGAATGATTCCAGCTTCATATTTACAATTGGCAATATGTAATAGCTTACACTATTTTTATTTTTTTCTACTGAAAGTGTATTACATCCATATCAAACCATCAGTGCGGAATTTTCTAAAAAAAATCAATTTATTTTAAGGATATCAAGGGCTTCCTATTCTATATGCTAAAAAAGTGCATGTCACAATGTCAAGATAGTCTCTATTTTAATAGCATGCAATTTTAATGTCAGCAGTTCACGTGCATGATTCTGAGCTCATCCTTTCGATTCAAAGCCCTTCAAATTTATGAACCTGCAGTGGCATGACATTCCTTACGAAGATATTAAAATTACTATGACGATGTATGAATATATTTCACTTGTGGAATTTATAAATCAGTTAAATAGGACTTCCAACAACTCAACGAATCAGAATAAATGGATTCAAATTGATATTTCAATTTAATTATATTAATGTCGTTTCAATTGCTGTAAAGTATGCTTAGATGTACAGGAAAATCCATTTTAAGATTATTGTTCAAAGTTGCCATTAGGCAGAATTAATGTCTTTTAAGACAATATTGTTAATCGCTTCCAACACAAATGAACATTGTGGGGTCTCTTTTTGGCCCAATTCTTTAGCTAGTTATGCATACAATTCTGTAACAAGTTTACAATAAATGTGTGCAAATAATCGAAACGATAGTGACTTTTAACTTTAACTATTTATTCGGGCAAAGTTTACAGTTTTCAAAATTAATGGAATTGTCAACGCAACCAATCATGAATCACAGTTTGCCACTTCATTTTAAATATTGTCCGATTTTCTCATTAACCCTATAATGCATGATTTTTTATATTAGTCCCAAAAATATGTGGTTCAATATACGGCCGAGACACCTAAGAAAATGAAATCCAGTAAGTAGATATTTTATTTTTCAGTCGCATATGCGGTACATTATGTATCTACGCTAGTATTTGGCTCCTTAGTAGGAACAATCGATATAATCAAATATTTAAAGTTGTATATTGAAAATAGACAATATTACCTAGAAGAATTGCGACATTAGACTTTTGCTTTTCCATCTCAATCATATCATCTGTTGCAGATTATCATCGTTCTCTTTTCTTATGTAGCAATGAGCCACACAGGCAGAGATTTTTAACGATTTCTAATTTAAAATCTTTTAATTTTGTAGGTTTTGGTGTATTATTCTGCTTCCCGACTCTTCTATATAACAGCCAGAAATTTATGACGATAACGTCAAGGAGATGATAAAACAAACGTAGATAACCCTTTTTTCTACTTTCCAAGAAAATAATTTAAGGGGTAACACTACTCTAGAGACCCCCTTTTTTCATGACTTTTCGTAAGTAAATAAATTAAAAAACACCAAATCCGCTTATGGTAGTATATTGTATAACTCGAAAAGTACAAAAAAATATTTTTTCTAAAATGTCGGCCACAGGACCCGTATTCGGCTGTTGTGTGATCCACCTTTAAAAAGTTACCGGTAGCTTTTCTCTCGAACGGTCGCTCCTAGAACAAAACAAGCCATGAGGTGCGACCCATGAGGTCCACACGGTCAACTTCCCAGTAATATCTACATAGATATTAAAAATATTAAACACAATAAAAGTTATGGAAATAATACTACTTCAAATAATAAAAATGTGCCTCTCATAAAAATTATTGGAATGATTTAATATTAATCGTAACATCTACGGGAGCGTCAATTGATTACGTAAGGACTTTGGTGCATTGGTTTGATTGATTATTCACGCGGATCAATCGGAGGGGGGACAGGTTACAAAGCAGTTTTTTCATTAAAGTTAAACATGGTGCTGTAAAGACTATTGAAAATCTGCTCAAATTTTGCAAGTATTAATAAACTTTGATTGACTATACAACAATGTCTTTAGAATAAGAGATTTAAGGTATAATGATTCGAATAAACCCTTTTTACATGGTGACTTTGAATGATTTTTTAGTTTTTAATTTAATTTGGTTGTAATCATGAGAAAAGTTTTTGCTGGTTTCTCTACAAAAATTGATAAAAGTTTATAAATTCTATAAACATTTATTATTACGATGTGCAAATCAGGTTAAAAATGGAATTTTTTATGAAAAAAACACTACTTTTCTAAAAAAAATTTATAAATCGTAAAAAACGCTTTACCAATTTTTTAAAAATATAAAAACATCATAAAGATGTTGATACGCGTCGATTGACACCTTAATGATGGAAAGATTATATTTGGTTCTCGAGATATAATGAATGACGTAAATGACCTTGAACGTTTAATGATTTTTTATTTTTTATTTAATTTTTTTTGTAAACATGAAGAAAAAATTTGCTGTTTTTTTCACAAGAACTATTTGGAGTATATAAATAATATAAACATTGATTACTTAGGTTTGAAAATCAGGTTAAAAATTTTATATTTTTGAAAAAAACTCTAATTTTTTGCACTTTTTTTTAAAAAATATAAAAAACGGATCCAACGATTTTTTAAAAATTTGATAGATTCATTAAAATGTTAATACCCGTCGATTGACACCTTATTGATGAATACCGCATGTTTGGTTCGTGAGATATAGCGCATAACATGGTTGACCTTCAAGGGGTGAAAACAGCAAACCCCCCCGACCGAAGTGTCCCAAAAACTAACGAACTCTTAAGACTGCAAAGACCCTTCGATTGACACCTCAACGAAGTCAATACGACTTTGTTTACGTGAGTTATGCTCGTAGAAAAACTGCCCGCGAACGCACGTACGTACATACACACACACATACATACTTCTTTCTAAAAACACTTTATTTATACTCTATAGACCTCAAAACGTAAAGAAAAGTTGAAAATTTCAATTTCGATTTTCGAGGCGATTACAAGAACTTCCCATATACTGGGAAGTTAAAACTAAATTTTTTCTTGAAGTGCATACTTATAGCCAGGGTTGCCAAGTTGGGGGTTTTCACCCCCATTTTGGGGTACTTTACATACCTTTGGGAAGAAATTGGGGGTCAGTTAATTATATTTTTATTTTGGTGGTGAAATGGGGGTTTTATAAAATTAATCAATTGTTTGCAAAATGTAATTTATGAAATCTGTTTCACTTATCGCACACTAAAAATAATTTTATTGTGCAATTCGAAGACTTCCAGTAATGGCATATCCAGCAAATTATCATTGATATCATGGAATTCATGAATGTGAGGCACAAATTCCTGGGATTCCCTGATGAGCAAAATCAAACGACAAATGTATGTAGGCAAACAGTGCGGTAAACTCGTTTTGGGCGTGTGGATAATGTGTTAATTTTACATATTTCAATACATTACACATTAAACTCCAAAAATATATTAAAAGTTTTTTTAATTTCATTATGTTGCTACTTGTGTTAATTTTAAGTCTCGAAAGTATATTTGTTCTATTTTGACTTTAACTCACTATGAAGTACAGATGAAAATTTATTGTTACATATAGTTATTTGACAACGTTTTTTTGCTAATTATCAATGTTTTTTGTATGAACTTTGTAAAAAGATTGCTCTCAAATTATTTGGGCTTTTTGAAAAGAATTTCGTCCGATTTGGGGGTTTTTATTGAAGTTTTTGGGAGCGAAGAGTGAAAAAAACCTGGTAACCCTGCTTATAGCTAGTGATGTACGCAGGAGATTTTTTCAAAACTAATTTGGAACAAAATGGCGTTCTTTTGAAGACAAAAAATCGATTTTTGACAAAAAGTTAGCCGTAAATTGTTTATAAATTTAGAAATAAACAATTAATCAAAAAATTCCCTACGTACTTCTAAGGCAGCGCCTAATATATAATTTAAATTTTATTTTAAGTTATTATTCAAACTTCACCTCGGCAAGTCATTTTTAAACCAACGAAATCATCAAAAAAAATAATATTTTAAATTTTCACACATATTTCAAGATTTGAATCTTTTTCCTAAACTGCATTAGTCAAAATTCGTTTAGTTCCACAGAGATCAATAAACAACAATATTCTACTAAACACTCTTAAAGCTTTGAAAACTGCTACCTTAGCCTCACCATTGTGTACGAGAACATGTCTCAATACTTTCGCCTTAGATCCTTTAAATAAGAAGGAACATTGGAAATCCAATTTCCGATTCTTGTTATCGTCTTTTCCTCACAATCCACATTGTTTTCGCTTCTTCCTTAAGACCTTCGATATTTTAACGTTTGCTGGGCTCCTCGAAGAAAAGATTTGACCGTAATTATGATGTGGTGTGCTACGTGAGTGGAAAGTTCAATAAATTGTTTACCTAAAGTCTGATGCCATGCCATATAATTCGTACGAATAAGTGAAGTTGGTTAGGTAAGAGCACCGAAAGGATACAGGATAGTACTAAAATTAAGAAATTGATGAGAAAATGTTTCAGCAAAAGCCGAAGACGTTCACTTTATCTTGTTGAGGAAGCAGAACACAGGTAAGAAGTTGCCATGAAGAATATTGATTTTGAAATGGCAATGAATGGCGATGCGGTCATACATATATTGATTTTCTGGAAATAGTTCGATTTTGTTGTTTGGACAAGTTTAGTTTGGTGTTAGTTGGGATTATGGCTAAGATTCTTGGGCTTTCGATGATTGTTGAGGTATCTTCTGTCGTGTTTCTGCATGATGGATGAGTAGATGCACTACTTGAGTTGGCATAAAACAATAAATGTGAAAAGCGTGCTCACATAATAATATTTTATTTAATATTTTTATTTAAGCATTTTCTACAACATTGTCTTATCTTATTTTACCTAAAATGGCTGAAATATAGCCATAAACCAGTGATTGTTCAAACTTATACTCTTTTGTAAGTATTACAAACAGCAGTTCTTAAAAATGTAGCAAAGGCAAATGTGTTTTTTTAATTTCCATCCATATATTTTCAAGCAAATCGATTTGTAGGTATTTATTTGCTACGAAATTGCAGTTGAAATGTGTTTGGAATTATTTGTGAATAATATGCTTGTATTTGAGTGGAGAAAAAATCCTCAATCATAATGCAGCAACAAGGTTATGTGTTAGTGTATGTTTGATTATTTTAAATTTTTAAATAATTTCTTACATTATATTTTAACAAAATTTTGGTAAGCAAATATCAGGCTACGGAAGAAAAGTTAGTAAAAGTATTTTTCAACAAGCCGCGAAGTGCGATCCTTGAAGTCCGCACGGTCAACTTTCCAGTAATATCTAGATAAACATTAAAAATATTAAACACAATAATAATTTTGAAAATAATACTACACTAAATGATAATAACAATGAGAGGTATTCATAGCAGTAACAGGAATGAGTTAATATTAATCATATCATCTACGAGAGCATCCATTGATTACGTAAGGCTTTTGGTGGATGCGGGTAGATTGATTTGATTAATCAATCGGTGGTGAACTTTTCTACGTTATTTGATATTGTCACATCGATAAGTGAAGGACAAAAGAACCCTAGCAAAAATGAATGCAGTTTTTGTTATTACGCAAACTGAAGAGATTTTTAATAGTTGCGTTCAAAATTGCGATGACTTCATCATGATCACTGAATTTATAATTTTTCACGATTTCATATCAATGAGATTATTAATTACTTTATATTTTCTATTGGTCTTGAAAAACATTGAATATGCAGTCAAAAATAGGTTCAATTGCATGTAAAAAGTAAAATGCATTACAAATGATGATGGAGGATGTAATTGAAATCTTACGATTACTAAAGAATGAATCTACTAAAAACTACAATTTTTTATTTGATGAAAGCTTTTAAAGCACTTGATCTTGCAAAAGTATTGACCATAAAACATTTTACCATTCAAAGCGTTGATTACAACAAATGCCAATTTGATTGAAATCTTGATGGTTTTCAAAATTTAAGCAGTTTTTTTAATTAAAAGACTGTAAATACTATTAAAAATCTCCTCAAATTATGCAAATATTCTAAAATTTTGATTGAATTTACAACCATTTATTTAGAATAAAAGATATAAGGTAATTTCATTCGTATGAACCCTTTTTACATAGTAACTTTGAATGATTTTTTATTTTTAATTTAGTTTTTTTACATTATCATGGAGAAGCGTTTTGCCGGTTTCTCTTCAAAAACTGGTAAGAATGTATAAATTTTAGTATACAACGATACGCACACAGAGCTTTTGTGGAAAACATTAAAATCACAAACCAGTCCCAGTTCGGCTTTGCAGCGGTGCAGTTCGCAATCAGATCTTTTTCCTCTTTATTATGAACTAGTGAATATTTCATAAATAAAATATTCTCCATATTTCTCCAAGAGGTTATGGGCCCAGACCCTAGTGCAAATAAATAGTGCAAATAAAGTGAACGATAAAAAACTAATCGACGAATATATGCGACGTAAAGATATGCGGGACGTAAGGAATAATTCTGCAGAAGAAACAGCAATGAAGGTGCAACAGAAAGAATCAGGTACTCTCAGTAAGAAAAGTTGTTTTTTTCTGTAAAAAACCGGGACATTTTAAAAAGGATTGCACAAAATATAAATTGTGGAGAAGGAAACACCAAGAAAACGCAAATAACGGTTTTGGAGTAATTACGGAAAATAAAACAAAAGAGTTATGTTTTCTTGCAACGCCGTCAAAGCCAGTTTTAAAGAGGGTTGCTCTTCAAGGGTATACGGTAAATAAAGATGCGCATTGTTGGATTATCGATTCAGGAGCAACAAGCCACATGGCAAACAGCATAGATTTTTTCTACGATTTGGATAAAAGCAGAAAAGGCCATGTACGGCTCGGAGACAGCAATAAAACTTCTCGTGTCCAGGGTGTTGGATTAGGAGCCATAAACTGCGTCGTTGACGAAAACAAGTTTTCAAAGTTGCATATTAATTAAGTACTCTATGTTCCAACAATGGATACAAATTTACTCTCAGTGAAGAAACTGGCAAAAGATGGGTACAAGCTAGTTTTTGAAAATAATGATTGTATTATTTCAAAAGAAGGAAAAATTTTAGCAATCGCTACATTTTTTACTACAGAATTATACAAATTAAATACAGTCGAAAGCGCTTGTACTGCTCATGGTGTAAAATCAAGTCATGAAATAGATTGCCAGCATGTATGACACAGGCGCTTCGGTCATCGGAATCCGAAAGCAATAAATGAATTGGCCAAAAAACGTTTAGCAACAGGGATTGTCATAAAAGACTGCGGAATACGCGAGACTTGTGAGTGTTGTGTAAAAGGTAAAATGGTACGTACACCATTTCCCAAGAAATCAGAAACAAAATCAAATGCTCTTTTCGACCTAGTTCATACGGATGTATGCGGACCTATGCAAACAATTCCTTCAAGCGGTAAAAAATATATTTTGACCATTATAGATGATTACTCAAGATACTGTGCGGTTTACTTTCTACGGTATAAAAGTGAAACAACAACATTTATAAAGGAGTTTGTCGAAATGGCAAAAACTCAGTTCAATAAAACGATTAAAGTAATAAGATCGGACAGACGAGGAGAGTATGTAAATAACGATTTACAGCAGTACCTAAAATACAAAGGTATAAAGATGCAGTATACTGCAGCATATTCGCCCCAACAAAACGGTGTTGCTGAAAGAAAAAATCGTTCTCTACTAGAAATGGCCCAATGCATGCTTAAAGATGCAAATATGGATAATAAGTATTGGGCTGAAGCGGTAAATACAGCAAATTACTTACAAAATAGACTTCCCACAAAAGCTGTGAATAAAACGCCTTATGAAATGTATTATTCAAAGAAACCTGATGTAAAAACTTGCATATCTTTGGCAGTGAGGCTTATGTACACATTCATAAAGAGCAAAGAAAAAAGTTAGACAATAAAGCCGAAAAGCTCATTTTTGTTGGCTATTCTGAAGAATCAAAAGCATTTCGATTTTTAAATAATGAGACATCCTGCATAAAGATTAGTCGCGATTTCGTCTTTCTCAGCAAACAGCATAAAGAAAAACAAAATGACTCGATTATCTACAACCTCGATTTCTCAAGGAACGAAATTGTTGAAAATATTGATGAAGACTGGGACGTTAAAAATGAACTTCTAGCAGATGAATCAATTGATGAAGGTACCAGCTCAAGTTATGATTCCAACAGAAAATACAGTGAAGATGCGCCTCAAAATTTCGTCACTAACTAAGAATCGATTCGACGCTCTGAAAGGTCGAATAAAAGTGTGCCACCGGACTATTACGTGGCTACTTCGAAGGATGCAGCAGCAGAAGAAGATGACCCATGAAATGTTACAGTAGCCTTTTTTGGACCACATAAAGAAGAGTGGAAAAAGGCTATGATAGAAGAAATCGACTCGTTGACAAAAAACAAAACGTGGGAGATAGTAAAAAAACATTCAGACAAAAATATCATTACTTGTAAACGGGTCTTTAAAACTAAAAGGAATGCAGAAGACAACATAGAAAGATTTAAAACAAGATTGGTAGCAAGAGGTTTCTCTCAAAAATACGGTATAGATTATGATGAGGTTTTTGCACCAGTCGTGCGCCAAGTGACCTTTCGAACACTTTTAGCGATCGCAGGCTATACGACATGACAATAAAGCACTTCGATGTAAAAACAGCTTTCCTCAACGGCAATCTTGAAGAAGAAATCTACATGCAGTTACCAGAGGGACATGAAGGTGTAAATGAAAATCAGGTATGCAAATTAAAAAGGGGCATTTATGGACTAAAGCAAGCAGCAAAAGTATGGAATGATAAGCTCAACAGCTTACTCAGAAGCTTCGGGTTTATTCAGAGCAAAGCAGATCCATGTCTCCACGTAAAAACTGATGAGGGAGAGACTATATATCTCATTATTTACGTAGACAACATTTTAATCGCCGCTAAAAGTTCAATAAAAATAGACGAAGTTGCACATTTTCTAAAGAGCCATTTTCAAATCATCGATCTTGGACTACTAAAGTTATGTCTTGGTATTGAAATAAGAAGAGATGAAAACGGAATTTACTGCCTCAAACAATCAAACTACATCAAAAAGATTTTACATAGATTTGGTTTACAAGATGCAAAAATTTCGAATATGCCGTTAAACCAAGGATATTCCAAAATACGAGAAGACGAATCACTAATGCCAGAAAGTGAAAAATACCAACAACTAATAGGCGCGTTGTTATACCTAGCAGTAAATACAAGACCAGATATAGCAGCAAGTGTAACGATTTTAAGTCAGCATAATAAACAGCCTACGACAATTGATTGGAACGAAGCAAGAAGAGTCGCTAGATATCTAAAAGGGACAGCGTCATATGAACTTCGGCTCGGTAATAAAGAAGCAAAAGTTGGTCTTATTGGTTTCGCCGATGCAGATGCAGTAAGTCCAACAGCGGCTACCTATTTCAATATTTTGGAGCTTCAATTAGCTGGGGATGCAGAAAGCAAACATGTGTTGCATTACCATCAACTGAAGCAGAATATATTGCACTTGCAGAAGCATCTCAAGAGGCTATATGGATTCGCCGTTTAATTCAAGATTTTGAAGGAAAACTCCCAGCAAAAACGACAATATATGAGGACAACCAAAGTTGCCTCAAACACATCGACACAAAATTTCATTACGTGAAAGATTTAAAAGATCAAGATATAGTTAATTATGAATACTGTCCTACAGATCAAATGCCAGCAGATATGCTAACGAAAGCACTTGGCAGAATAAAGCTTAAAAATATGGCAGTAAAGTGTGGATTAATGACTGTTTAACCTGTATGCTTATCGTTGAGGAAGGGTGTTAGTATACAATACAACGATACGCACAGAGAGCTTTTGTGGAAAACATTAAAATCACAAACCAGTCCCAGTTCGGCTTTGCAGCGGTGCAGTTCGCAATCAGATCTTTTTCCTCTTTATTATGTACTAGTGACTATTTTATAAATAAAATATTCTCTATAGTTTTTATGAAAAAACCTTAATTTTTCGCATTTTCTTCTATTAAATTGAAAAAAAAACGGCTGAAACGAATTTTTATAATGTTAAAAAATCACAAAAATCTTAATACACGTCGATTGACACCTCAATGATGCAAATATTATATCTAGTTCATGAGATATAGTGAATGACAGAAATGACCTTGAAGATCATGATGACTGTTAATGATTTTTAATTTTTTATTTAACTTTTTTTTGTAATCATGAAAAAAAAATTGACGATATTTTTACAAAAACTGTTTGGAGTATATAAATTATATAAACATTGATTACTTCAACTTGAAAATAAGGTTAAAAATGTATTGTTTTTGAAAAAACACCCTAATTTTTTTAAATTAAAAAACGGCTCCAAGGAATTTTTTAAAACTTGACAGAATCACAAAAATGTTAATATGCGTCGATTAACACCTTGATCAAGGAAATCGTATGTTTGGTTCGCGAGATATAACGCATGACAGAAATGACGTTTAAACGGGCAAAACAGCAAACCCCCCGACCGAAGTGTCCCAAAAACTAATCAGCTCTTAAGATTGCAACGACGCTTCGATTGGCATCTTAACGAGGTCGATACAACTTTGTTTACGTAAGTTATGCTCGAAGAAAAAACTGTCCACGAACTTATTTACGTACATACGTACACACATACATACATCTCCCTTTCTAAAAACAGTTTATATATACTCTATAGACCTCAAAACGTAAAGAAATGTTAAAAATTTCAATTTCGATTTTCGAGGCGATTACAAGAACTGCCCATATACTGGGAAGTTAATAAGATTTTTACATCACATCACATTTTCAAGATAAATAAAATTAGTCAAAAATATGATTTTCTTGCAAAATCAAGCTCACCCGTTAGGTTTCATTGATGCTTTGATTGAAAAGGCGAAGTTTACTTAGTGCAGCTGGCTTTCCTCTTGTAGAGAGATCCTGGAGTTTCTCTAACAAGACTCCAAAAATAATCTGTGAGCATTGCAGGCTCCCATCTTCCTTGGAAACGTTTTCCGATTGCAGCCACATCCTGATGAAAGCGTTCCCCATGTTCATCGCTAACTGATCCCATATTTTCGGGGAAAAAATCCAAGTGCGAATGAAGGAAATGCAGTTTTAATGACATATTACATCCCATTTTATAGAAACAGTCCAACATCAGTTTAATTTTTTGGCGAAAGTCAGGGGATTTGTTGTTACCAAGAAAATTCTTTGTCACGTCAATAAAAGCATCTCATACTTGTTTTTCAGTGCGGTTAAGAGTAGATGTAAAAGACAAATTTTCAATCAGCTTTTTTATATTGAATACGCCCTCTTTGATTTTGTCTCACTAAGCTTTGGAAATATTTGCTTGAGAAATTGTAATGCAGGACCATCTTTGTTTAAGCGTTTTACGAAATTTTTAATGAGTCCCAATTTAATGTGCAACGGCGGCAAAATAATTTTAGCCGCCTCAACCAAACGATCAAATTTAACATTTTTCTGTCCCGGTACGAGAGAGTCGCGTGATGGCTAGTTTTATTTTATAAAATGTTGTGATCGCCCTCGGCTGTCCCACTCGCAAAGAAAGAAGCAGTATTTGGTATAGCTTGACTGCAAGCCAGTTAACAAAGGAACTACTTTAAGATCTGCACAAATTTTCCATTTATGTTTATTGTAATTTATTTTTTCTAATACAACTTTCATAACATCATATGTTTCTTTCAAATTAGCGCTATGGGTGAGCAGCAAAGATGGTAACTTATTTCCATTATGCAATAAAACTGCTTTTAAGCTAGTTTTTGAAGAATCTATAAACAATCTCCATTTTGTGGGTAGATGATTATGACCAAGTTCAGACAGCAATCCATCCACATCAATGCAGAAAACTAAACCATTTTCGGAACTAGTGAACTATGTCTTTTTCGATAAAAAGTTACTTTCACGCCAGGTTCACACAAATTCCATTGTTGTAATCTTGAAGTCAATAATTCTGCTTTGTTAATGGGTAAATTCAAATCTCTTACCAGGTCACTAAGCCTTTTTTGGTTCACCAAAAGTGGCTTCGATACGTGTTCATCCTCGGGTATAAAATCCTGTTTGTCACTTTCTCCGCTGTCTGTCGAAATATAGCTTTCGAAAGTTTCTGTTTTCATTAAAGAAACCGGGACCTTAGGTACAAGTAACTCCTCAGAATGTGGCTGAGGTTTCTTTGCCGATGACACATCGGGATACTTAATACTTCGTTTAGATTTTTCAGAAAACCCCTTTAATTGTGTTAAACAGAAGTAACAATCCACGGTATGATTTGTTGGTTCAGTCCATACCATCGGCGTAGCAAATGGCATTTTTTAACTCTTCCATTGTACCAACCGTTCAAATTCGTATAACAGCTTAGACAGCACACTTTAGGAACCTACGTCTTATCTTGGTTTTTCACATCACGGTCAAAATAGGCTAAGTAACACTGTTTAATTAGGTCAGAAAGAGGTTTTTTTTTCATTTTAGCGTAAATTCGCCACATATGTAACAAAATAAGTTAGGACACACACACACGTGACATTGTCAAGTTTAACAATCAAACTAACGTATACAGTAAGTTTTGTTTGTAAAATAATCTTATTTTCGAAATACCCGCAATATAAAAATCAAACTGACGTCAAAAAGTTTTAATCCATATTTTTCAGCTTCTAGACGTGATATCAAAACAAAATGCCTACATTTATTTATTATTAGTCTACCTCGATATGAAACATTATGAGCCAAATCAGATATTTTTTTTAGTGTTGAGTAGTGTATTTATTTCTTATTTTGCAGTTGGTCTTGAAAAACCTTGAATATGCATTCAACAATTGGTTCAATTGGATGTAAAATAAATAGTATTACAAATGATGAGGGAGGAAAAACTACTTAAAACTACAATTTGTTTTTGATGATTGCTTTTTAAAGTATATGATCTTGCCAAGTATTGAAAACAAAACATTTTACCATTCAAAGCGTTGATTACTACTAATGCAAATTTGACTTAAAGGGACACTACACCCCTTAATTTTCAAAAAAAATCGATTTTTTAATGATTGATTTTGGTTCAAAGGATCTCAAATAATCTATTTTTAATGATATAAAATTGTAAATCAATTTCTATGTTAAATGGTGAAGGTTTAAAACACAGAGCGTCAAGGTCATATAATCGGTGATTTTCTCGTATTTCGTTCTTCGCGCCTTTCTTTCAGAATCATCTGCTCTGTGAACATTTTTATATATATAGTTACATATTATATACTTCTCTAACACAAACATATTATAAAAGTATAAAAAGTATTCAAATCCAAAAAAAAACATTGTATACTATTTTTTACATAAAAATAAGTATGCAAAGTTTCAATGAGATATCTCGTACCTTTCTTTAAAAAAATTGAATTTTAAAAATTTCGTTTTCCAAAAATCCACGGGTGTACTGTCTCCTTTTTTTCAAAATTTAAGCAGTTTTTCCATTGAAATAAAAACACAGTACTGTGGAAACTATTCAAAATCTGCTCAAATTATGCAAATATTAATAAGCTTTGATTGACTTAACAACTATGTCTTCAGAATAAGACATATCAGATCATGCCATTCGTATGAGTAGACAGTGATCGAATAAATTAGTCAGGACGAAACACTAAAACTGGGATGTCATGTTCCTTACATATAATTTAGTGTTCTCAAATAATTATTTAATTTTTAATTCAAAATTGGATAGATCAACCTTTCGGCCAACGATTATTCTGATAAAGATTATAGGTTTTTTGATTAATTCTAACAAAGGTTGACGACTATTGTCACAATTATAAGAACATATGTATGTACGAGCATTCATGCTTGCTATCATTTACAAATTTCACATCCTGTCAGTACATAAAACCATGTTTCCTGCTATCGATTTTCTTTCAACGTCAGATAAAACCGTAATGAAAAAGGATCCTAAAATTTCACTACTCTCGTCAATATACCCATCAAAATATAAATGCATTGAAATCTGGATGGCGTGTGGATGTCACCATCCAATGTCAATGTAATCAGAGTAATTGATGTCAGCTCGGAAAATGATGACATATCGTCAGTAAATATTGATTATTAATAGAATCGTTTAAAATTAATGCGAACGATTGTTTATACAAACTTGTCAAATGTTTTGGAATGTGACTGCGAAATTATAAAAAGGCTTGCTTGCTTACAGTTTGCTTTATGGATTTTCTTGATAAAAGAGAATTTCAATTTAAATACTGTGAATAGGATTTTCGTTAGTATCGTGCATTGTCACTAAAACTGAAAATACGTCTCTAAGCACCAGCAAGAACCTAATATGTTTGAAAATTAACCAAGATAAATTTTGAAAAAAGTTCTGACTAACTAGATATTTTTTAGCACAAAATTAACGCAAATTGCAAATAACATCAGCATCTTCGCCTAAGCGAGATATTAGCAGCTTAATCAATTTAATAATAAATAACAATTTTTTGATTTTCCATCCCAAAATATACCATAGTAGCAATGAAAATATATCGAGAAACATACGAATGAAAGAGTGCTTTAAACTTTCAACGATCTAACTATCTTATAATGCTTAGTTTTGCGCACATTTCAAGGATTTTGTTGAGGAACTTACTCCCCTATTTATAAGCAAAACCTTCAAAAATCTTTAAACAAGTGAAGGGCGCTATCAACATTATTTATTTATTTTATTTATTTATTTATTCAAGCACATTTAACAGAGGTTAACTCCAATTACAAAATGTATAAGATAAGAGAGAAAAACAAAGTGAATAAAAATCATAAAGAGAAATAAGATGATTAAGTATAAAAGTGAAATAAATCTATTAACTAAATGATACATTTGCTAACTTACGCTTAAATGATGCAAGCGAAGGTGGAAAGGGTCCATGCTGTAGACTATCATCAGTTCGTGGTAAACGAAGTGATATAGAATTGAAGTAGACTTCATGTCTAGCAAATGGTAAGGCAAAAATATCCAGAACGCGAGATGGTCTGGAAGATTGCCTCAACGAAATAAGGTTGGATATATCTATTTCAATGTAACTGTGACACAGCTTATAGAGAAAGCATAGGTCGAGATATATCCTTCTTGAAGCCAATGGAGAAATATGAAAAAACAGAACACGTTCATTGTAAGGCATATAAGGAATTTTAAATTTACAAAAAAGAAAGCGTGTAAACTTACGCTGAACAGATTCAAGTAGAGTAATTAAATAGATATAATGAGGTGACCAAATTTGAGAAGAATATTCAAGTAAAAAACGTACGATGCTCACAAATAATTGCACTGCAGAATGAGGATGAGAGAATATCCGGCAATGTCTCAATACAAAACCCGAAAGCCTTGAGGCCCTATTAACAACACTGAAAATGTTAGTATCAAACTTCATTTTAGCATCAAATATCACCCCCAGATCCTTAACATGATCAATAACTGTAGTTGGATATGGAAGAAAATTACTGTATTGCTACGACCGATTTCATCCAAATAATTTGAAATTTGGAAAACCTGTAGCAGGATTCTATCGCAATTGTCGATCTGCATCTTTCTTGCACTTAATCTGGATTGTGAATAAACGCACCTGCACACGGGGCCTACAAAAGGTTTGCATGCTTTCATCGCTCGTTCGTACGAGGTCTGCAGCATGTTGAAATGTTTCGTTCTCAATTCCAGTATGTGAGCTTGAGATTGAACCTTCGATTACGCAGTTTTCACTCGACAAATGAACTCCTATTTGTGTAAAGATGCCTTTTAAGGTGGATTTCTGCATACAAGACAACAAATGATGTGTTTGTGAAAATGATAGCAGAATCCATATTTTGATGCCTTGTTTGAAGAGATTGACGTTGAACAGGCATCTTAACTCTGGCGGGAGTCCATTTGTCTTATGACAACGAGTGTCAATGGTCATCAAATCTCAGACTGATATGCAATAATTAGAAACTGATCGCCCAAACCTAATCATTCTTGGAGACAGTTGATAAATGAAAGGCCGAATGACATACTTAAGCGCTATCCTAAAACGAGCACAGCTATAATACTCTGAGCGCAAAAGAAGTCTCACGAGTTTTTTGCCTATTTGTCCGCACGACGCCCGCAACAGCTCCGTGACTTTTGGATAAAAGTCGTATTCGTACAGACGTGGTGCAAGTCTGATGTAGACGCGCTGCGGGGAAACGTTGATTCATGTGCGTGTTGCATATCTAAAACTTTCGGCTCGGAAAAACCCCTTCCACATTTTTTTCGTAAAATTGTTTAAAGTTCGAACCATTATTTGTTTGGCATCTACTGCTTACCCTGTAAAAATAGTAGTGAAAACAAAAATATTTATTAGTACATTTATTGTATGAAATTGCTTCTTTTATGATAATGCAGGAGACTAGATTTATCTAGCACTATTTAGAAGTTATAACCATTCCTTTGAAAACTTCAAAAGTGAATTTTCCTTTATTTGTGGACTAATCCATACCACGCCAAACTCTCTTGCCTTGATGTCTAAGTGTTCATACTAAACTAAAGAATCTAATTTTCTGGTTTTAAAAATATCGAATGTAAACTTGTTTCACATTATTTTCTAAACATTGCCAATGAATGTTAAGTACGGCCCTGTCGTTGCTTAAAGAAATAAAAATTATATCGTGAACTGTTATTTTGACTAGGTGGCAATCGGCTTTGGTGAAAAATACACACGTGTTGAAATACCTGCGCTTTCCTGCTCGACTCCTTTTTTTTCTTCGGCTCTACAAACTCGGCCTCAAATTTTTGTCAACGCTTGATGTTGGTTCTATTCCCATCAATCGAATAAATTCTGTACTAAATATTCAGTCCAAAATATTATTGCATATTTTTCACTTTTTTAGGACTGGACTAAAAACCTTAAAAAATATGGGTACATAGAGCTCCTCATCCTAAAATTAAAAAGACAGAAAAATGAAGCGGATCAACATTCAAAAAGACCGATTACACCAGAAATTTCCAAAACTTGAAAGAATGAATATTTGAAAATTGAAAGCTGGAAGAAAATAAAAGCTTGCAAAATTGTTTTCAACAAATACTTTAGCACCAAAGGTAAAGGTAAGGTTTCATTGACTAATTTTTCAAGAGATCTGATGTATATCAGACTCAACCCATGAAAATTATTCTTCAGATTCGTCCATAAATATTTGAATTCCATCAGAAATTCGGTTTACGCTACTTTTCACCCGCAATCAAATTGAATGTTCAATTGTTTTAGAAAGTTCTTAATTGAACATTTGCTTAAAGTTTTTCACTCATTGAATGACAAAACTAAATTCAAATTTCGGCTCAAGATTAATTAGAATACCGATTTGTAATTTCTCTAGCATCAGAAATTTTTTGACCGATATTCAAGTACAAGTTGGGTAGAAGATATTTAGAAGGAAAGATATATTCTTGACTACCGCGCCTAGGACCAGGTCAACAACTTTAGTGCAACGATTGTTACGATTATTCATAGGATGAAGTAAGTAATAATTCAAACACAACAGCTTTCTACCCACAGTTCAACATAAAAACCCTTCATATAAATGTAATGACTTTCTGCAGCTCTCGGGAAATCGAATGATATAAATAGAGGCAAGATCTTATTAGAACTTAGTGTGCAATGACATTAATTAAAATTTCATTTAGAAAAAATCCTAATTTCAGGTTATTTAATATTCCCTACTTTTCAAACAAACTTTTGAGGCATGCCAGGATGTACAAAAGCTTTTTTTTTTAAAAAAAATCATTAACATTGAAAGAAAACCTCCACAAAAGGATTCGTAACCAACTTGCTAAGTTTAATTGCTTTCAGTTCAAATAGAAATTCAAGTTTTCCTAATTAATAAAATATCAAAATTCAATTTCAAGGAAAAGCCAATAAAACCTTAAATGACTTATTATTAAACCGGTACCATCTTGAAATTATAATAACAAGGCAATGGAATAAAATGAAAGTGAATTTTTGATTGACCCACATCTATGATAATAGTAACGGCGCAAACCCTATAATTTTCTCATCCCGAATCCTCTTTGGCAAACTTTTTATAATAGCACCACCTGAAAACGTGGCAAATTGCAAAGGTTTTCACTGCACACAGTCAAGAAAAAAGAACGGTCAAGTTTCCTTAGCACTACATTTTCTCACTCAAACGGGCGTTTTATGAAAATAATTATGCTAATTAGTTTTATGCGGCCGAGAAAGAGCGAAGAGACAATTTAAAAGGATTGTAATAATATCTGGAAAACCTTTTGCACACAAAAGAGCCGAAGTCGAGTGACATTCATTATTCATGTCAGTAACCCAGTAATTACTCCTAGTAAGAAATTGTAGTCGACGGTAATCCTGTCACAGAAAGACGAAACAGAACGACTCGGACGATGGTGTGATCCGTCTTCCAGCAGCTCAGTTAAGAATAATTAATTCATAAAAAGCCTTGTTCAGGTCTTACATTTATGCACGCCAAGATACTTCACTATAATCATTTTACAGTCAGTTCCCGAGTAAATTATTGTTTTGTTGGTTCAACTTTTAAATGACTCTTCTCGAATGCTGTTTGATAAATACTTGGATTATTAATAAAGTGGACTGGATGAATGTTGATGACGCTAGTGGCTGTACGTGAGCTCATGTCCTACATTGAACAATTTAGGTTTCGTTGTGAACTTGCTTATTCAATGCGACATGCACCATGAATTGTAGTTGTGAGTAGGTTCTTCAATATAGATATTGTAGAACGCTTTGTGTTTACAAAGCAATCTAAGTAATGAAAATATGATTTTGAAGGGTTTTGCTAACATAATATTGAAGTTGTCTTCATCAAGTCAGTGGAGAAGACGTATGCATCATATTCAAAATAAGATGTATGATACTATGCGTCATATTTTCATATTTTCACAGAAATAAGTCCAATCGAGTCAAACCACATGATCTGGGCGGCCAGAGCTAGGTCCATTTTTTAAGATGATACGTCCACAAAGATCCGGCCCAACATAGTAATAGTTTCACGTGCTGTATAGCATGTTGTGCCATCCTATTGGATTGGATAATTGGTGTTGACGTTAAGAATGAGAAAACTACGAATCATTTGTCGGTAACGTTAGTTCCGTCTTCAGATTTGAAAAAGTAAGCAAAAGTTATGTCACCGGCATGCAAACCGCTTCATTCGGTGTCTTTTTTGAGATGTAATTAGCTTTCCATAATCTTTTGACGGTTACCCTCACACACACACTTTTCTAATTTATGAAACCATTAAACTAGAAATGAGCCTCATCGCTGAAAACGATTTGACGGCAAAAATGCGGTTCAACTTCCAACTCATTCACAGCCCATTCACCAAGCGTACGACGAAAACGATGGTCCAATGGCTTCAATTGCTGCACCAGTTGGATCATAAAGAGCCCAAAGTCACGTCCAAAATTTTTCCTCAAAATTTTCCATGTAGTGAATGGACAGGCCAAGTTGTTAAAAATGAATTTGAATCGATAAATATGAATTCTCAGTCAATACTACCCTCTACAACAGTGATAGCTAATTTAGAATGCACTGCACGAGCTCGTGTTGGATGAAAATTAACCAATAAAGTATACGTAAATATAAATTGTACCATCGTATTGCGTATGATCTGCTTAGATGGACGATTATAAGCACCATAAATTGGACGGAGTGATCGATAAGTTTCGTGCACAGAACGCAAATTTTAGAAATAAATCTCCACTATTTTGAAGCGTTTTTTGGATGTTATAGCTTGTTCACATCGCTAGATTTTGTTCATTGTGATTTCGAAATCTTGTCAAGTGTTCACATCGCCTCGTCTAAATTTGGCAGTGACAATTTCGTCGAAGGTTTGACAAACTGTTTCAGCACATCACATCATCATCAACAGCGCTTCAGCTCAAACCAAGCATTAGCCTTCTGAAGATATTGTCTATAGCTATATGAGTATAACGACCGCATCCTCAAGTTCACGAATCTCAATAGAGATTTCCTATCTACGTTCACTACGTCAGTTATGATTTCCCTGCTTGATCGCTTCTAGTTGCATGATCTTCCGTGTTGTAACGACCTTTTAATTCCCACCTTGGTCCATCTTTCATGAGCTTCAATGTGTGTCTTATGCCGGCTTCCCATGGCGCGTGATTTAAGAGCTGATTTGCACGTGCAAACACACGTGGATAGAACGTCACTTCTAGCCATAGCATTTCCATGGTGTGTTTACCAATTGTATTTTAGCTCCGCGTGATTTAACATGCCATGCATTCGTAATTAATACCAGATGAATGATCATTTTGTAGATCCACAAACTGTCCTCGGTACACTTTGTTTGGTTTAACAATTGGAAGAACCAGAAAGCACACTTTGTTGGATATTTTAATACACCGTTTCTTCCCAATCGCTTGGTGAGATGATCATTAAGGTAAAACAATAAGTCAACATTCTTTTTTTCATCGATCATTAACCCGACTTCCTTAGTCGTTGATTCAAGAGACTCACGAAAATTTATTTAACGCGCGGAAATGATCGCGATATGATATTCAAATCATTTGCATACGCAACTAACCTTTGTGAATTTAAGCACTTTTTTTAAGTTTTCCACATTGTCACATATAAAGACCATGTGAGGCATTGTTTAAGACCCGAGTTATTTTTAAATCTTTAAGTCTGGACTGTGACGTGGGACTTTTTGTTGTTCTTTTTCACACGAATTAGTTTGCCAGATATTCCAAAACTAAGCATTGTCGCACGAATCGATACCATTTATCGAATATACGACACCAAAGTCTCTTCAACAGCTCTTGATAGTCTAATCGAACTACAAAAACCAGTCAGCTCAACAAAAAAGCACAAATTCTTCGACCCAATTAGTTGCACAGATTTTTGTCCAAGGTTATTTCACGTCCATTTTGAAACTGCATGGAGTTCGTTATATTTATATGGCAAGTGTATATCATTAGACTCCCATTAGATAGTTGGCTACTAACTTACCCCTTACCATAAAATAAACAGGCGCACGGTTAGCCTTAATTGAAAGTGTAAATATTTCACGCTATATGTTTACCTTTATTTGCAATTATTTCAGCTTCATACAGTTAAGAGATAGCTATGCACTTAGCAGTCTCATAAAAACAATTAAAAGCAATATTGGCAGTCCGACAGTAAATAGAAGGCCCTATCAGTCAAGCTCTTTTTTAAAATACTTATTCAAAGGCAAATACGAAATGGCACGATTATGCTAATACAAGAACGAGTGCTTGAGAATGTATTGAAAAGTTCGATTATTACTGCACAAAATGCACTTGCATCAAATTGTAGCAATTGCAATTGTAATCTATTCATTCGAAAGTTCGACAGTGAAAGGATGGCTAGAATATCCTGAAAACACACTCCTACAGGTACATAGTTCTCTCATACAAATCTCAAAACATCTACAGATTGTAGATCAAATTGTTATAGTTCAGTTGTGGTATTTCCATGCCGGTTGAGTTGCATAAGGGCATGAAGGTTTTTTTTAATTGGGCGTTCCTGATAAACTACGATCTACCCTCATCAGTTGCGTCATTTACGAACACTCCATATTGGGCTTATTTTTCGCGGCAACACAAGCGTGCTACAGACTATGGAAAATACTGTCCTTCGAATCACTCGCACTACACGGACGCAACTGCTGGACAAATATATCGAGCGTTGGAAGACTTTTTAATCAGGTGAGTCCTTTTTGATATCATGCAAATAGTGCTGATTGAATTTTTTATAGCTACGGATTTCACAAGACTTGTCTACTTAAAAGCGTGTGTGAAGTAGCTAAGCATCCTTTTGATTTGGGTGACGAAAACTTGTTTGCTGAGATTGTCAATTTCGTTCTAAGGTCAGTCGAATTCAATTTGTTTTTACAAATAATTTTCTGGAGTTGAAAACTTTCCAGCCCATCGCTTCATAACGCATTTGACGAAAATGAAGATGAATCAAAGAGAGCCTACGAAATGGCGGAGAAATATGGTGCAAGTAATTTAGACTGTGACTTTGTGTATCCTGATTGTGATGCAGCTTTTATAAATATTATAACAAGGGTCACATTTGATCAAGCCAGCGAGAAATTAATTTCAAAATAATGTATTACGGTTAGTTAAAACAAAGGTACACACGACATCCTAATTAAATCATAAATGAAAACAAGTCCCCAAATATACATTTAATCCTTGCCGCAAACCACTCAAACCAAATTTACAGCAAACTATGTCGGTATCAAATAATGGTCTAGAATTTCAAACGAACAAGAAAAATTCCCGTGGGACTTTACTTGTTATTATGCAAACTTTTTCCTTGAGCCTGGAAGCGAGTTTAAAAGCTTTTATGCAAATTGCATGTAGCATAAACTGCATCTTACATTCTATGGAAGGACCTTTTTCCTTATTTTTTTCGAAAGCAACCAACTCACTTGCAAAAGAGCTGTGGCGGGAAAGAAAGCATTGTCGTTTGTCTGTCAGTCAGACATTATGCGTAGGGGGCATGATTGCATTACCGTATTATGCAAATGCACTTCTTCAACAGGTTTTTATCTTTGCAAAAACATTTTTGATGTGCAGATAAAGTAAGAGGCAAATCAAAGTAGTGCAACAATGTTGATGCAACTCAACCAGATGCTGTTGAATATTTAAAATCTGATGGCATTTTCGCAGTTGCCATAGAATTTTTCATGAAAATGAGCTCGAAAGTTTGGATTATATGGTTTTTTCTCCTTGAGAACCTTTCTTGAGTACTGAATTGTACCCTTTTTTAAATGGTAATGTTGTCCTGACCATGAACTACTTTTTAGTTCTAAATTCTACCCTTAAATAATTGGTATTCATGACAAGTTGATACTTAGCTTCCCAATGATTCTATCAGCGTTTTGGCTAAAACATATCGTTCATTTATAATTAAATTGCTGCTTCTCTGCCAATCAAGTGGAACGAGTGGTTTGGTATCACCACTCAAATTCAAAAAATTCATCGAATTTTTCATTTTTCGAGGGAAAGATTAATAGACCAGGGCGGCCGTTGAGAGGGGGCATGCTGATTTTTGCAGGAAAAGTTGTGGAATAACTCGCATAACAATAATTGATTTATGCTTCCTCTCAAAAAAGTTGGGAACATTAAAAAATCGAAATGTTAAAAAAAAATTAATAAAAACATGTTTTTCCTGCTTGTCTCCTAGCTTTAGAACGGTTCATTCCAGAGCAAAGTTGCGTGAAAATGAAAGTTGCGTGATAAAATTTTCTTCAAGATAGGATTGATTTAAAACTCTAAAACATTTAACGCTTGCCGCAGAATAGCAATTATTTAAAAAAAAATGGGGGGAAAAGCCGTTTCTTTTTCAATTTTTATACCATTTCAAATAAACTTAGGACCTTCATAGTTCGCCTAAAAATTCGTTACAAAAATTAATTAAAAACAGAATTTGTTTCTTAATTTGTTTAAACAAATGTTGTTTAAATAATTATACAGCATTAATATGGCAAGATTTGCATTGAGTACATTGAACAGTATATGTTTGGGAAGTTTTTCTAAAAAAAACTCCTTCAACACATGAAAAAATATGTGGTTTTATTTTGTTATAAATAAATTAATTCATTTATAACATAATAAAGGCATCTTCGGGATTTGGTAATGTGATATTACGGCTTCTCTGTTTGAGTTACAGCGGCTCACAAAAATAGGTGAAAATCGCTCCACTACTAGCCGAAAAAATGCTTTTTTTATAACTTTTTTAAATTTGTTGCAAATGCCCGTAACCTTTGACCGGTTGTATATCAAGAACTAATGAATATAATTCAAGAATTTTTTTCTAAAAGAAGGATAATTTTAAGTTGTTTCTCGCGTATTTTATCGAATATAATTTAAATTAATGGTTATCGAGATATGCAATTTGTTTATTGGCAAAAAAAATATTTATAATTTCAAAAAAAAAACCTGAGGCCACCGTAATAATCCAATTTTTAGTTTTGTAAAATGCATTCAATGCGTAAAGTGGTCTTCTATATCTAAAAAAAATTCAAACTTCTATGATCATTAGTTTGTGACTTGCAAGATTTAAAAAATTGTTAAATTTTTTTCAATAAATTTTGATTTGCCAAGCTGTTATGTGAAATCTACTGATTCGTATTTGATGAAAATTTGTGTGCTGTTTTATTCTATTATAAAAAAAATTTAGGTGAACTATGAAGGTCCTAAGTTTATTTGAAATGGTAAAAAAAATAAGAAACGGCTTTTTTCCCGTTTTTTTTTTTAATAATTGCTATTCTGCGGTAAGGGTTAAATGTTTTAGAATCTAAACCAATCCTTTCTTGAAGAAAATTTTATCGCGCAACTTTGCTCTGGAATGAACCGTTTTAAAGTTAGAAGGGAGACAAGCAGGAAAAACACGATTTTTTTTTGATTTTTAAACATTTTAGTTTTTTTCAATTTTCCCGACTTTTTTGAGAGGGAGCATAGATCAATTATTGCTATACGAGTTATTCCACAACTTTTCCTGCAGATCCGCTCTGGTCTGCTTTTAGGGATACATATTAATAGCTTATTTACACTGCCCCGAAAATACGTATTTATGATTGGCGTATTTCGGAATGCCTTGAGATGATTGAGATGATTTTGTTTGCCATATTCATCTGTTTCGGTTGGAAAAATAGATACCTAAATATTTATAAAAACTTTTCTAAATAATGATACTCTCAGGAATGCTATTACTTCTTTTGGAAAAGGTAAAGTCTACGAAAATATGTTTGAAGCAGTTGAAGCTCGTCTATTTAAATTCGATTTTTGTTGTAGTGAAAAAAATCTTGTAAGGGGCACTGTATTTGATTGACTTACTGTGTCAACTAGTGAGGTGAATAAGAAAACATCGATTATTACGATTATAATTACCAAAAACTTAGTAATCCATAAGCGACGATTAAAACTTTAGTGGCGTTTCTCTCAAAAACAGGGGGGTTTTGCGGTGTAATATTTTAAGGATCGAGTTTCCTTGACGTCTTCTACTTATGTGCCAAATTTCACCCAGATCTGAGAGGAAAATGCCGTGCCTTCACCTTGTAAGCAAATTATATTAACGAGAATGTATGTTTTCGCATTTATAATAACCAATTATAAATGAAAAAATAAAGTAAATGAATTAACTTATCATTTTTATTAACTTCCCAGTATATGGGAAGTTCTTGTAATCGCCTCGAAAATCGAAATTGAAATTTTCAACTTTTCTTTACGTTTTGAGGACTATAGAGTATATATAAAGTGTTTTTAGAAAGGGAGATGTATATGTGTGTGTGTGTGTAAGTACGTACGTACGTCTGTACGTTCGTGGACACATTTTTCTACGAGCATATCTCACGTAAACAAAGTCCGATCGACTTCGTTGAGGTGTCAATCGAAGCGTCTTTGCAATCTTAAGACCTCATTAGTTTTTGAGAAACTTCGGTGGGGGGGGGGTTGTTGTTTCGCCCGTTTGAAGGTCATTTCTGTCATGCGTTATATATCGCGAACCAAACGTACGATTTCCTCAAACAAGATGTCAATCGACGCGTATTAACATTTATGTATCAAGTTTTTAAAAAATTTCTTGGAGCCGTTTTTTAATTTTTCAAAAAAAAGTGCAAAAAATTGTTGTTTTTTTCAAAAACAATAAATTCTTAACCTTGTTGTCAAGTCCTAGTAATGAATATTTATATAATTCATATACTCCAAACAGTTTCTATAAAAAAGCCATCAAAATTTTTTCTCATGATTACAAAAAAAAATCAAATAAAAAATAAAAAATCAATAACAGGCATCATGATCTACAAGGTCATTTCTGTCATACGTTATATCTTGCGAACCAAACATAGAATCTGCATCGTTTAGGTGTCAATTGACGCGTATTAATATTTTTGTAAATCTGTCATACTTTTTAAAAAATCGTTGGAGCAATTTTTTAATTTAAGGAAAAAAAATGCAAAAAATTATGTTTTTTTCCATAAACAATAAATTTTTAACCTGATTTGCGAAATGTAGTAATGAATGTTTATAAAATTTAAATATTCCAAACAATGTTTGTAGAAACACCATCAAAACTTTTTCTCATTATTACGTAAAAAATTAAATTAAAAATAAAAAATCATTAAAAGTCATCATGATTTTCAAGGTCATTTTTATCATTCACTATATCTCACGAACCAGATATAATATTTGCATCATTAAGGTGTCAGTTGACGTTAATTAGCATCTTTGTAAAAATTTTAACATTATAAAAATTCGTTCCAGCCGTTTTTTTAATTTAATAGAAGAAAATGCGAAAAATTATAGTTTTTTTCATAAAAAATATTTTTTAACTTGATTTGCACAGCACAATGATACCAGTTTATAAAATTTATACATTCTCATCAGTTTTTGAAGAGAAACCGGCAAAATTATCTTCCATGATTATGAAAAAACTAAATTAAAAATAAAAAAATCATTCAAAGTTACCATGTAAAGAGGGTTCATACGAATGCTATTACTTTATATCTATTATTCTAAAAAAAATTGTTGTAAATTCAATCAAAGTTTTAAAATATTTGCATAATTTGATCAGATTTTAAATAGTTTTTATAGTCTTTTAATTAAAAAAACTGCTTAAATTTTAAAAACCAACAAAATTTTTCAAGACCAAAAAGGCCCCCACCGATTGATCCGCGTGAATATTCAATCTGTCCTCATCGACCAAAAACCTTACGTAATCAATGGACCCTCCCGTATGAATACCTCTCATTGTTGCAATGTTGTTGATGTTTATGTAGATATTACTGGGAAGTTGACGGTGTGGACCTCAAGGGTCGCAATTCGCTGCTTGTTTTTTTTAAACATCGACTCTGTTTCCGATTACAGCTTATGTTTGTGGAATTTTCGAGATAGAATATGCAGTTTCGTTGCAATGTAAATAAGTTATAACATTAAACTTAATTTTGATCAGTGCCATCTTTTGGTTGCATTCATAGATTGAATGAATATAGTGTTTTCATAGATTTTTGCCGAAAATTGTTATATTTGGTAGATTTATCAATTCTCTACAGCATATAACGATCTCTCTGTTATAATTGATTTAATTATTTGTTACAAACGCTAAAATGGAACATTCAAAATAATCTATTCAACTTTCACTTATTTTGTTGCTTGATTTGAAGAAATCAGACATTGAGACTCATAAAACTTTTGTGGAAGCTGAAGATAAGGCTCCAACGTATTTCGACTGGTTTTGGTTTGGTTGGTTTTTGGTGTCAATGGCAAAGATGGCTCCAGCTGGAAAAAGAAATTCAAAAGCTATGGACGGCATTCATTTTTCGATGTAAGCTCAGCTCAAACGCTCAAAGAACTACTAACTGAAATGGCTGGGTTCTTTTGATTGAAATAACTTGCACCAATTTTTCAAAAATGCGTCACCCTAACATGAAAGAAATAGTGGCGATCTAGAATCATTGAACTGATTATTTTGCAGGGCGTACATCCAAAAAAAAAATTTACATTTAGTTGTGTTCATCTGCTGGAGAAAGAACCGAGATCCTTATCGGATTGGATACCCACCATACTCAAACAACGACTTTGAGAAATGTTCTGACGAGAAATTTTGAGTGATTCAGCAAAAAAGACTTCAGTTCCAGTTTGGAAAAGCATCTTAGTTCAATCAATTTAGCAAAAATACCTGAAAGAAAATTTCCCTACCTTTGTACCGTTCACTCTGTCCATATTTTCAAAGTAGTCTTAATGGATGACCGCATTTTCGGTAAGTTATACAAGTCGATATAAATCCAAAGGAGTAAAGGTGAATAACGGCGCTAGAAAATTGATGATGAACCACTAGAAGGGCAATAAACCAACCCCTATTAGAGATGATCATCTTTTGTTGGTAGGTCTTTTGAGGACGCTTCGGTCGAGGTGTCCTAAAGTTGGCGTTTAAGAAATGCGACCGAAATTGGTTTCACGAGTAAGGTTGTACAACTGACCCAGCGCTGGGCCAGTACTGCCTGAGCGACTTAAAGCATTCGCCTAATGATATTTACCAGTGCTGGCTTAGTAACATATAATCGCTACATGATAGCTTCGGGCGGTCATAGGCAACAGTTACTGGGCCAAGAACTAAAAATTGCGCTGGCTCAATGATGGCATCCAACAAATATGTTGACTGTCCCGTGAATAAAAGTGATGAAATTATGAAATTAAGTTGCTATATCAATGGCAGAGTGTGAAATTTTCATATGAAACCCGTCATCCAACACTTGAAAAAGAATTGTTGGGTGAAGTGTCACCATTGTCACCAAAAATCAAACATGGAGCTCCAACGATTGAAAGCAAACGTTGTAGCGTTAAAGCCATAGAGACCGTTGATAGCCAAAAATTTTAACAAAATTTAGCCACATTTAAAACGAAATGCCATTGCAAGCCGATCAATGACCAGGAATCGAATGTCTGGCATTGTTGGGTCTGCATTAACAACCGGCATTGGTCCAATTTCTCTGGTGTTTCTGGTATGCTTAGCTCAGGATGCCAAGCTGTAAATAAAAAAGTGAACTATTACAACATTTTCGTGCAGATAATGGCAGCCGAGATATTGAAGAATTTTTTTTCGTCGGCTTTTTCTGATGGCGGCTATCCCCACCACTATTGGGACAACTGTCTACAGAAAGTGGCATACATGAGTATTTTATCTGCAATTCAGCCTGCAAGCTCAGTTTAAGTTCTCAGTAACGGTCCTAAACATTGGGGCATTGCCAGTCGCTAGTACTGGCCTAGTACTGCAAGCCATTCAATCGTCATTTGTAGTATGCCAGAGAATCGATGATGATTACCATGGCCTGAAGAATATATAGCAAGGACACTATGACCTGTAAAAACCAAACAGGAGACAAAAGATGCCAAAATTACCCGTTCTTCAAGGAGATCACTCTGGTTCTCGTTTCTAAGCTCGCACGCGAAAGAACGAGTGCAGACACACAGCGAAATTTCTCCATGTGGAATTGGACAAATGTATTGTAGCTAGGCCGCAATTTTGTGTCAGCAATTTGTGTACGTACGTATACGCGCCGCGAGCAAATTAGTGCGTGAATAACATGTGTACCGGTGCAAATTAGAACACTAATACGCGTGCACATTTCCACAGAACGTGTTGTATCATAGATTTGCGGCAATTTGGTTGTAGTATCCGTGCTATATATTCTTTATGCTGAGATCCGGGGAGACAGCTGTCTCTAGTTGTAGACGTTGTAGGCGTGACTTACTTTCTATATCGTGGACAAAAATAGAGACAAATAGTTAACTCTTATCTTCTGCAGATTTAAGCCTTATTTGTAAATTAAGTCTTGAAGGCAAAATAAAAACATGATCAAACGAAAATTTAATGGCAAAGTACTTTACTATGTGCATAGAAACATATTAGTACATAGCGAATTTTATGTTGAGAAGGAGATTAAGAGAACTAATCTGTTACCTGCTTGTTGTATTCACCAAATCCAGCCAACGATAGTAGTGGCGAACGTGTAATGCCATATTACTGCATTCCAGTGAGGGAAATGTTTCTCTCTACTTGATTGCTTCGAATCCTGATAGGAAGCCGATGCGAAGTTGATGATAATGTTCCAGTGCATTTAGTACGAGTGGGGTCCTTCACATTATGCTGGAGTAAAGAACTAGCTGGCTTTTAATTGTGGCAAATTTTTTATATGCTTGATTCGGCTCTATAAGTAATGTCTAGTAGCTGGCAGTAATGAGAATCGCTTTCACAACCAAGCCATAGAATGAAAGCTACTCCAGTCTAAATGACTTAAAAGTTTCCTTCAGTTGATTTCCGCGAAACTTCTCATTCCTCACAATTTTCCTTAAAATGAACAACAAGCAACCTACATAAGTAGATACTGGTTCAATAATTCACAACAAATCGTATACTCCTCTGAAAATTAAATGTTTTCACCTACGCACATACATATGTTAACACGGCGAAAACTTTTCAACATTTTGGACATTATTTATGCATCACATGATTGTTGTGACTGAAAACAAGGGGAAAAAATTCAAAAATGCGACTCGCTTTGCGTGTAGTAATAAATCATGGGAATTTTCTGTGATTTGTTTAAAGTCACGACACATGTTCGCAATTTACAGCACGATATACATATGTTTTAATTACGTATCTTTCCGCCCAGACGCGGCAATAAAAATGAATTTTTCGCTTTGTGTCGTTTGTCAGATTCTTTTTAATGAAATAATAATAACTGTTATCTGTATGCATGCACTTTGCCATTCCATTTACATTTTGGAAGGAAACAAAACATCGATTAAATTTATTATCACATTTCGAAAATTATAGGTTCAATCTGTATACAGTGAATGTTAGTTTCATGGATTTTATAGGAGTTTTGTGATTTTAGTTAGAGAGTGATTGTCCTTGAAACAGCCGTAACAATGGTCATGCTTCAAGACCTGGGATTGGTAAGCTGTGTAAAGAATGCATTGCCAAGAAACATATTTTTGAATCGCATGCAAAACCAAAATCTAACCTTTCAAGGCAACCGTTTATTGTAACCATTAATTAAAACACGGTCCAATACCAAAATTTATGCATAACGCATAACTCAATAAGACAACTTCTAATCCAACGTTGATAAATGTACATAGCAAATGCTAGATAAAATGTTGGCCATATTTTCAAACATTAAACACTCGGAAATGTTGCTCTAAAGCATATTAAAGAAGTGATGTCTCTGACAATGATATTATTTGTTTAAGTGTATGGTATACATCGAAACTGCGGAAGCACTTTGTTTATTTTCTCAGTTTCAAGGAAGGAGCACATAATGCCTGGCAATAGGCAATTTCCTCCAGCCAGCAGGACGTCTGCTCTTAATATTTCCAACATTCAGGTCTCTCGAGAATATATATTTCCTTTCATTTCAGAACCATCTCCGCAGAAAATTTTTCCAACAAAATTCTAAATGGAACTTCTAAGAAATAAAATTGAGAAAGCCCCAAAAAGCTCAGTTTTGTCGAATCTTTTATGTTTTTGTTAGATTATTCATTTAGGACTTGAGGGAAGCAATATTAAATTTTTGTAAACAGAAAATACATACTGATTTCAAATAGAGCCTCTGTATAAAAATAGTTTTTTCCCGGCTAGTTGCCACATGCGACAATGGTGTGTCTGAAGAAAATATGATAACTATTATTTTCATCACAGAAAAAAAAACATAAACCAAATCGCGGGTGAGCAAAAAAATATTATATCGGAAGAATGTTTTCACAATCATTCGGTGACTTAAAGTCTAGTGTTTATGTGAAATGCCCAGTGCAATCACTCGTAACAATGTTTTTTTTTCCTCGAAAATTTTGATTTGATTTCAATCGAACATGTTTGGCTGGGACCCTTAAAGCTTCCCTAGTTTTCTCTTAAAATTTTCAAAACATTTATTTATTAATTTCAATGCCTCGGTTAAATAATGTTTTCTAAGATGTCGACGTACTTTTTTTTGGTTAACATTCCTTTTATACGGTGTATTTGTCCAACACCAAATCACGAGAAACATCCCCATATGAATGGAGTCACCTCCGTGCTTAATAACAGTTGAAGTTTAGTGACGGTTGAATTCCTTATTTATTGGTCGTCTTGCATATCTCCTGCTATTATTTTTGTTGCGTCGCAATTTATTTTGTTTTCACTCATTTTTTCGGGCTAAATGTTCCCGTCCATTCCATGTCCATGTCCATTCTTTTCTTTCGATCAGTTGACGTTGCCAGGGACTTTTTCCTGGCTATCCTGTCATGTTGTCCAGCTTCCGTAAGACTTCTTCTGGCTTTTCTCACAGAAATATAGCTGCTTTCAGCAGCTGATTTTTTTAGGCTCCGTTTCGATGTGTGAACAACTTTTCTATCAATACTATGAACTGTCTGGGTTCTTCAGCCCTGGGAATATCTTGTACGGTCCTGCGGCTGTCCACGTGTTTCAGTGTCAATAATGTTTCAAATGTCAACTTCCAAGTCATCAATAGTTGTTTATTTATTAGCATAGACCAGTAAATTGACGTATTCCTACAACAAGTAGTCCATTTTAGTCAAATCACATAATCTGGGCGAGCAGGTTACAGATACATGTATTGAGATAAAAGAATAAAAGATTTAAAGTAATATCATTCGTTTGAACCCTTTTTCCATGGTCACTTTGAATGCTTTTTTATTTTTAATATATTTTTTTTGTAGTGTCAAAGTAATTTTTTTACTGGTTTCTCTTCAAAAACTGTTAAGAATGCATAAATTTTATAAACATTTATTACTGTGATGTGCAAATCAGATTTAAAAAAAAATTATGAAAAACCCTAATTTTTCACATTTTCTTTTATTAAATTACAAAAAACGGCTGAAACATTTTTTTTATATATATAATATTAATTTACGTCTATTGACACCCTAATGATGCAAATATAATATTTGGTTCGTGAGAAATTGTGAACGATAAAAACCACCTTGAAAATCATGATGACTTTCAATGATTTTT
Organism: Oxycera nigricornis; assembly: GCA_963942545.1. Taxonomy (NCBI): domain Eukaryota; kingdom Metazoa; phylum Arthropoda; class Insecta; order Diptera; family Stratiomyidae; genus Oxycera; species Oxycera nigricornis. Next base: position 48,980,451 of record OZ012660.1, on the reverse strand, counting down.
TGTTTTTTATTTTATTTTTTACGTAATCATGAAAAAAAAATTTACTGGTTTTTTACAAAAACCGTTTGAAGTATATAAATTTTATAATTTTTGATTACTGTGTTTCGCAAATCAGATTAAAAATTTGATGTTTTTGAAAAAACTCCAATTTTTTGCATTTTTTTTTTTCAAAAAATTAAAAAACTGCTCCAACCATTTTTGTTAAAATTTGAAAGAATCACTTAAATGTTAATACGCGTCGATTGACACCCTAGTGAAGCAAATCGTACGTTTGGTTCGCGAGATATAACGCATGACAGGGTTGACCTTCAAGGGGTGAAAACAGCAAACCCCCCCGACCGAAGTGTCCCAAAAACTAATCTACTCTTAACATTGCAAAGACGCTTTGATTGACACCTTAACGAAATGACTTGACGATATGACTTTGTTTACGTGAGTTATGCTCGTAGAAAAACTGTCCGCGAACGCACGTACGTACGTACATACACACACATACATACTTCTTTCTGAAAACACTTAAAATATACTCGCAAGACCTCAAAACGTAAAGATATGTCGAAAATTTCAATTTCGATTTTCGAGGCGATTACAAGAACTTCCCATATACTGGGAAGTTAAAAAAAAATAAGCCGCGAAGTGCGACCCTTGAGGTGCACACGGTCAACCTCCCAGTAATATCTAGATAAACATTAAAAATATTAAACACAATAATAATTTTGAAAATAATACTACTTTAAGCAATAATAATGAAAGGTTTTCATAGCAGTATCAGGAATGATTTAATATTAATCATATCATCTACGGGAGTATCCACTGATTACGTAAGGCTTTTGGTGGATGGGTGATGATGATTGATTACCACAAATGCAAATTTGATTGAAATTTTGATGGTTTTCAAAATTTAGGCCGCTTTTTTTAATTAAAAGACTGCAAAAACTATTAAAATCTGCTCAAATTATCCAAACATTTTAAAACTTTGATTGACTTTACAACAAAAGTCTTTAGAATAAAAGATATAAGGTAATAACAATCGGAAGAACCCCTTTCATATGGTAACTTTGAATGATTTTTTATTAACTTCCCAGTATATGGGAAGTTCTTGTAATCATCAAGGTGTCAGCCAACGCGTATTAACATTTTCGTGATTCTATCAAATTTTTAGAAAAAATGGTTGGAGCGGTTTTTTAATTTTTTTTAAAAAAAGTGCAAAAAATTGGATTTTTTTTTCAAAAAACTCAAATTTTTAACTTTATCTCAAATCGCAGTAATCAATATTTATAAAATTTATATACTACAAACAGTTTTTGTAAAAAAATCACCAAATTTTTTTTTCATGATTACAAAAAAAATTAAATTAAAAATAAAAAATCATTAAATTCATCATGTTCTTCATGGTCATTTATGTCAATCATTATATCTCGAGAACCAAATATAATCTTTGCATCATTAAGAAGTCAATCAACGCGTATTAACATTTTAATGATGTTTTTAAATTTTAAAAAAAATCTTTATGGCCATTTTTTTAATTTAATAAAAAAAGTATTAAAAATTAGTGGTTTTTTCTCATAAAAAAATTGATTAATAATTAATAAAATTAACATCGTAATAATAAATGTTTATAAAATTTATAAACTTTTATCGATTTCTGTAGAGACTAGCAAAATATTTTCTCATGATTTCAAAACAAATTGAATAAAAAATAAAAAAATCATGCAAAGTCACCATATAAAAAGGGTTCAAACGAATTTTTATACCTTAAATCTCTTATTCTAAAGACATTGTTGTCAAGTCAATCAAAGTTTATTATTGTTTGCATAATTAGCGGAGATTTTTAATAGTCTTCACAGAACCGTGTTTTAACTTTAATAAAAAAACTGCTTAAATTTTGAAAATCAACAGAAAATAAGAAATAGTTATTAGTCTCATTGATGTAAAATCGTGAAAAATACAAATTTAGTGATTATGCCGAAGTGCTAGCAGTTTTGACCGCAAATATTCAAAATGGCCATCATGCGACAAAATCTCTTCAGTTGTCGTAATAACAAAAACTGCATTCATTTTTGCTAGCGCTGTTTTTTCCTTCAAGCATCGATATGAAAATAACAAATAACGTAGAAAAGGCTTTGTAACCTGTCCCCCCTTCGATTGATCCACGTGAATATTAAATCAAACCAATCCACGAAAATCTTATCGTAATCAATTGACGCTCGCGTGGATGTTACGATTAATATTGAGTCATTCCAATAACTTTTATGAGAGGTACATTTTTATTATTAAAAGTAGTATTTTTAATATTTATGTAAATATTACTGGGAAGTTGTACGTGTGGACCTCAAGGGTCGCACTTCACGGCTTGTTTTTAATTGAATTTTTTTCAGAATCATGAAAAAAGTTTTGCTGGTTTCTCTTCAAAATCTCATAGGAATGTATGAATTTTATAAACATTTATTACTGTGTTGTGCAAATCAGGCTAAAAAAATATTTTTTATGACAAACCCTAAGTTTTCTCATTTTTTCTATTAAATTGAAAATACCGCTGAAACGGATTTTTATAATGTTAAAATAGTCAAAAAGATTTTAAAACACGTCGATATTTTAATATTATATCTGGTTCGTGAGATATGGTGAATGGAAGAAATGACCTTGAAGATCAAGATGACTGTTAATAATTTTTTATTAACTTCCCAGTTCCCTATGGGAAGTTATTGTAATGGGGTCGATTTTGCGAATCCCAAATTTTGACATATCTCCACGTTTTAAGGTCTCTAGAATCCAAATCCATCGTTTTTAGAGAGATGTCTGTGAGTGTGTATGTACGTATGTGTGTATGTGCGTATGTGCGTATGTGCGTATGTACGTATGTACGGATGTACGGATGTACGTATGTGCGTTCGGAATTATTTTTCGTCTCAATTGTCTCAAGAACCAAAAATCGGATTGACGTGGGACTGGTTTCATTTGACGCGTAATTACGTAACTTAGAACTGCAAAATCGGTTAAGCCGTTTTTTATTTAGGATGAAAAAACTGAAAAAACGACCAAAAATTGCTTATTTTTAAACTGTTGATACGCACTATTAATTCGTGAAGATACCAAATACCTTCATAGTAATGTTGTCATTATTGTGCGTTTTAGCAAAATTGTGATCAAATTTGTAAAAAATGTTATTTAAAAAAAAATAAAGATTAATTTATGAAATTCCAAACTTATATTATCGGGAGTAGAGACGCTAATGCAGTTAATAATTGCATATTGTTATAAATAATTTAATATTGTTAATAACAATCAAATAATATTAGTTATAATTTGATATTGTATATATAAAGTCAATTATAACTATTCAGTAACGATCAAACATTCTTAATAACGAATGATTATTGTAAATAATAATTAAATACCCTCAATAATAGTTGGGGATTGCGAAGTCGAAATGAAGAACGAAGTTGAGGACGAAGTGGAGGACATGAAGGATGACGAGGTCGAAGGGGATGAGGTTGCCGAGGCTTTGGTAGAGGATGAGCAGGTGGTGGAGACGTCTTCCTGTACCAAAGCTTTTATGTTTAGATAAAAAATTGATAAAAATAATAAAAGTAGTTATATTAATTTAGAATAATAATGTTTAATAATAATAATTATTAATAATAGTAATTATTAATAAAAGCAAATTATAGCATTTTATTCACCCCACTGGGAAGTTAGTCGTGTGGGCCTCAAGGGTCGCACTTAGACCACATTTTTTTTTATTTAATGTTTCTTCTCATCATGAGAAAAAGTTTTGATGGTCCTTTTACAAGCACTGCTTGAAGTATATAAATTTTATAAAAATTCAATACTGTCTTTCGTAAATCAGGTTAAAAATTTATTGTTTATTAAAAAACTTAATTTTTTGCACTTTTTTTGCCTTAAATTAAAAAACAGCTCCAACGATTCTTTTCAAAATTTGATAGATTCACAAAAATGTTAATAGGCGTCGATTGACACCTCAAACATGCAAATCGTATGTTTGGTTCGCGAGATATAACGCATGACAGAAATAACCTTCAAAAGAGCAAAACAACAAACCCCCCGGACCGAAGTATTCCAAAAACTACTCAGCTTTTAAAATTGCAAAGACGCTTCTATTGACATCTCAACAAAGTCGATACAACTGTGTTTACGTGAGTTATGCTCGTAGAAAAAAGTGTCCACGAACGTACGTACGTACGTACGTACATACACACACACATACATCTCCCTTTCTAAAAACACTTTATATATACTCTATAGACCTCAAAACGTAAAGAAATGTTGAAAATTTCAATTTCGATTTTCGAGGTGATTACAAGAACTTCCCATATACTGGGAAGTTAATAAAAAAAATAAAAATTTATGGGTGTTCGAAGATAAAATGGTCTAATACGAGTAGTACAGATACAATGTTAGTCAATACTTTTCAAAACTATATGCTTTAAAATGCTTCCATCATTCATCAAATTGCAGCTTAAATTCGTTTATTAGTTTAGCTTTTAAGGGTTCATAAGATTTCAATTACTTCTTTCCTCATCTTGTATATTGCATACTTTACATATGTACAAACAATCGAACAGCGATTAAATACTGCATATTCAATGCTTTTCAAGATTAACTGCAAAATAAGAAATTATTATTAGTCTCATTGATGAAAAAGGATGAAAAATACAAATAAAGTGATTATGCCGTTGCCATAGAAATTGCGGACGCAACTATTAAAAAGGCCGTCACTCGACAAAATCTCTTCAGTCGGCGTCATAGCAAAAACTGCATTCAAAAGCCCTGAAATCCCGATTTAGCAAACTTTTTCGTCAGCCCCTTTTTGTCTTTCAAGTATCGATATGAAAATTGATTCTTAGGTAGTTCTGTCTCCCTTCCCCCCTTCTGATCAATCCGCGTAAAGATTCAATCCGACCCCCAATCCATCAAAAGCCTTACGTAATCAATGGACGCTTCCTAACATGATACGATGAATATTAACATTAATATTCAAGCCTGCGAGTTTTGAAGTTGCTTTCGGAATAAATGCTTCCTCTTTATTGGTTTGCAGCATCGTATCATTTTTCCGATTTTAATCAAAAAGTTTTTCGAAAAGTTTAAACTCGCGACTAACATAGAATAAGTTGAAACTCATCCACAAATTGTAAAACATTTAATTGTTGCATATATAGTAATAAATATTTCATTTCCAATAATCCAAGCACACATTCAAGTCCATAAATTGAATTACAACCGAAATAAATTTTCCTGCTGATCAAATAATTTAACTTTATCGATGCCAAGCAAGTTTCCGCCGAATCACAAAGGTTTCTACCATCAAATTGAATTTGCAATCGCTGCTGAATGCACTCAATTATTGGCAATAAATTAATTAAGCCTTTCAACAAAAAGGGAATTACTTGTCCGTTTTGATAATGCATGCAAACTAGCGAAACTGCAAAATGCCCGCCCATGTAATATTGTATTCATAAATAGACATCTGCTGATTTGAAGAAATTAATAATTTGCATTCATGCCAATTTGCACGTAACATGTATGTATCGGGTGCTAATTTGCCAATGCAATGTTTGCAAAATGTTAATGATGCTTCAACGTGGCGGCGACTGCAAGCATCCATCCCCAGAGGAAATTCAGTGCAGCAAGGTTTTCCCGAAAATCTGGGCATAGGACTCGAAAATTTCAGTAGTTATTATAAACTGGTAGTGTATGCGCATAAATTAACCGCCTCGATGGCACCCATTCGTTATTCAATTAAGGATCATCCAGGCAGCTCGAAATAATGAGCCCCGGGTAAATTCAATCAAAAATCTTTTGTAAATACCTTATCGTGCTTTTCATCTTTGCAGTTTTGTGTTAATTAGCCCCAGCCGAGCATGAGGGTTTTTATGAAGGTAATGAGTCCGCAAATGGCTGTTGATATTGTGCACTCACATTTTGGGAATATCAGTAATGAGAAAAATTTGTTAATTACAGAATATAGGAGCAAATGCTTCGAATCTGCTTTCAGGTAGACTTGAAAATTATCAACTTGTAGAACTCTATTTTCTGGCTTTGTTTCATTAGGAAAGAAGAAACAACTTATGTAGATCGAAAAATACATGCCCATGATGTTTTGATCCGCCGATAGGTATGTCCTCCAATTTGTTGGTCGTCAAACTCATCAAAAGATAGACATAAAAGTGGAACAATCCTGCAAAACGACTTATTTATAAATAAAAGCCGCGAGGTGGGACCCTTGAGGTACTTCCCAGTAATATCTACATGAATATTAAAACCACTAAACACAATAATAATGAAAATAATGCTACTTTAAAAAAATGATAGGTACTTAAAACAGTAATACGAATGAGCTAATATTAATCGTATCGTGTAAGAGAGCGGCCATTGATTACGTAAGGCTTTTGGTAGATGGGGGTGGATTGGTTTGATTGAATATTCACGCAAATCAATCAGAGGAGGGAAGGTTACAAAGCCTTTTCTACGTAACTAGTTATTTTCATATGGATGCTTGAAAGACAAGGGCGCTAGCGAAAATGTTGGCGAAATTGACATTTCCGGGCTATTGAATGCAGTTTTTGTTTTTACGCGGTTGCGTCCAAAAAATTTCATGGCTGAGGCATAATCACTGAAGTTGTATTTTGTCATGATTTCACATCAATGAGACTAATATTTTTTTCTTATCTTGCAGCTTATCTTGAAAATCATTGAGTATGCAGTAAATAATTGCTGTTCAATTGTATGCCAAGAATATAAAGTATTACAAAAGGTGGGGGTGAAAGTAATTGAAATCTTACGGGCCCTGAAAAACTTAACTACTAAAAACTACATTTTTTTTATTTTATGAAAACTTTTAAAGCGCATGATTTCAAAAGTATTGACTCCCATTGCATCATTTCTCATTCAGCCGTTGATCTTAAAACAGCATGTAATATGCAGTCAAAAAAATTCGAAGTCCGATTATATGTAAAACATAAAAAAAAAATTACCTAAGATAGAGGAAAAGTCTACAATTTTACTCCAAACATCTGTCTAATGGTTCTTGTATATTTAATGGCCACCCCTTTATTCGTTATACATATTCATTGTTTGTTGTTTCTATATGAATATTTTCGGAAAGTAATAGAAAAAACGATGGAGTTTTATTTGATGAGAACTTAAAACATATGATTTCGAAAAGCAATGCTCGGCAGATGTTCAAATGAGATAGAAGAGACTTTTTTAGAAACCACGTCATTAAAGTAAGTGAAATTACGTAATATGTATTATTTTATCAACTTTTTTATTATAAATATGAAGGGTGTATTGTATTAATATGTTTTGCAATCATGAAAAATGTTATTTTTTGTTTAGCAAGATATCTTCAAAACATTTCACCAGTGGCGGCTCTACCTTTGGGGCTAGTGGGGCTCAGCCCCACCACTTATTGATGAGCCTATATTAGTGCAAATGTAATAAAATATCATTAAAGATTTCAATATAGTTTTCATAATTTAATTTCATTTCAAAATATAATGTAGCATTTTTTCGCCCATGCTGTAGTTTACTTTCACATAATTTTCTTGCCACGCACTGTAGAACAATTTGTTTTTCTGTTCGACTCGCTTCGTTGTGCCTGCACCGAGTAAAAGCTGAGAGTAAAATTCAAACTTATTTTCTCTTTGACAATTTTCCGCCTTTGCTACGAGGAAGGGGCTACATGGATTTTGTCCCGAAAAAGAGTATTTCGATTTGAATGGCTGCGTGAATACTATGCTGAAGCGGCGGGAGTGTGCGTGTTTGAAATAACATGTGTATATGTCGTGGACGGGCTAATCATATGCAGCCCGTTCAGTGCTTCGACAACGTTTAGTCTTGGCATGGACTGGATAATACTTTTAAGTAGGCATGAGCAACATTTTTTTACGACGGGCCGAAGGGGGTGAAGGTGATGACTGTTAATGCAAAAGTAGTCTCATCAGTGTAGTGCATGCTATTAGTACATAGGGTGCCTTCGTAGTGTTTTTAGTGTTTGGTATTTTTTAAAGTTTTGTAGTGCTTAAAGTTTGTTTCAGAAAAGGGTTCTTCAGGTTATGGTATTTATGATTTTGATTAAATAAATAATTAAGAAGATTTTCCTTGCATGTATTAAAACTTGCTAGAAGTTTGAATTTCAATTTTAGTAAAAAAAAATTCGGTATTTTCAAAATATGAATTCGGTAGAAAATTTCATTTCCAACCCGTTTGCTCGCGTTCTTTTGAAGAAAAACTTGAAATTAAGCGCTTGGGATCTCATCAGCCTTCTAATTTTAAATTAAGCAGCAGCTGCGACAAAAGGCAACTTCAAATTTTTTCTAATGATTGCTTCAGTAAGAAACCTTGGCTTACCACCTGTGAGGTTAGAACTTCCCTATTTTGTTTTTATTGTTGTTTCGTTGAAAGAATTCAAATGTTTTTAAACAATTTTTTTTATTCAGAGTGCACTGAACTTTTATTAAAGCTTTAAATGTTATTCAAAACACGTTACTAGGAATATATCTTTGATTGCCAGCGAATCTACTTTTGGGGAAACCCATCACTTAAAATCGGTTAACGCTCCACATGTGGTAGGGGAAAGTGGGGTAATTGGGAACACCTAACTTTGAACACTGAAAAATAATAAAAGAAACTCACAAATATAATCAACTTTTATTGCAACTTGAACGTTACTAACCTATTTACAAAAAAATGAATTCCATATTCCTGAAAAGAAACTCTATAGTTACAAAATTAACGGAAATAAAAAACATTGTCGTTCTTATTTACCCGATACCGTGTGGGGTAATTGAGATCAGTCCGCGGGGGAAATAGGAACGATATGGGGTAGTTATGAACGACATAACTACATGTTTTTAAGTACTACAATTACTTTTTTGGCAGTAATCACAGACGTAATCCTTACTAGATTGACCAGTTGTACATTTATCATGTGCCCAGTTGTTACAAATGGCGCACATGATCCAATCTTCTCTAGGTGGAGATTCATATTTTTCGCTGCAGAATATACAGTAATAATCATTTTCTTCGAACGCTTTCTTCAAATTTTTGACACCTTTAACTTGTAGCTTCGTTTTTGCAGTTCTAGTGGTCTTTTTCGTTTGAATTTTCTCTTTTTTAATTTTCCTATCAACTTGTCTTTTCTGTTTTTCCTCTAATTTATATTTTATTGGTGTGCTGGATAAAATCTGAGAATGCTCGCTTCGAAGTTTTTACTTTAGTAGTGACAGGAACATTGGTAATTTCAACAAGACGCACAGGATTGGATGGAGGAGCAGTATTAATGGTCACATCCATATCGGTTTGATTCTCAGGAACATAAGTGGCATTTTGACTCTCACTGTCAATGAGTTCACTGCAGCTTTGCTCAGCTGCAGTTTCACGAACGGATGTACTTGATTCTTCAGTTTGACTGACGTTAGACTCATCTAATGACTTGTTTTCAAAACATTCTTTGAACTTGTCTGTATCAATAGGATGAATTCCAGCCACTCTAAATCCACTGACAGCTTTACTTATGTTGGCTGTTTTGTTGTATGCATTTGTAAAAAGCACCCCAACTTCGTATTGGGTGATATTGATCCCTGTTTCATCAATATTGAAGATACGATGACTAGGAAAACTGTACTTTGTTTGAAGGGCTTCCAGCTGGTCAAAAAATAGCTTAACTTCAGTAGCGTTAAAAGCATTTATACGATTAAGTGACGTAGCTTTGCCCAAAGTAAGCTGTTTACTCCTAACATCTTGTATGGCACGGCGAAAATCTTCAATTTCATATCTAGGTGTAGTTGTTCTTTTGTAAAGTCTAGGCATCTAAAACACTTTCGAATGTTAGAAGATTATTACAGGATCAATCAACTAATAGGGGTAATTAGGAACGTTTACATTTACCCGCCTGACGCCGTTCCTAATTACCCGAAATAGGCAACTCAAATCAAAACAGTCGTAAGTGGCAATATTATTTTCGATGAACTTAAAGCTGCATAGAATTTATAAAAAGATATTACATGCAAGATAGTAACAAAACATGACATCTTTAAGCTCAAAATTATACTTTTGATATCGATTTCTACATACGACAAAAATTGTAACAAAAGTACGTAGAATATTGTCTGACTCACCGTGACAGCTTGTGGACGTCTTCTCACACACCCTTCTGCGGGCACACTGAGGATCGCCAAGCGCGTCTACTGAAAGTGCGCGAGCGGTGTAGTGTGGGGGGAATATTTGATATTCAACTGTTCCTAATTACCCGCCGTTCTCAATTACCCCACTTTCCCCTACCTCTTGGGTGGAGTGGAAACTCACATGAGAACTTATATTGGTGATAGAAAAATTCGTGCCAATAGCCCCACCATCCTTCACTCCCACGAGCCGCCACTGCATTTTACCATTCAAATTATTAATTATCACAAATGCAAATGGTTGAAATTTTTTTTCAAATTTTAAGCAGTTTTTTCATTAGAATAAAAATGGCACTGAAAATTATTGAAAACCTGCTTAAATTATGCAAGTATTAAAAACAATTGGTTGATATAACAACAAAGTTTTTAGAATTAGAGACATGATGTAATGTTATTTGTATGAACCCTTTTTAGGTTTAATTTTTTTTTTGTAATCATGAAAAAAAATTACTGTTTCTTTAAAAACATTGATTACTGTGTTGTAAAAATTAGGTTGAAATTTTTTTATGAAAAAATCCCTAATTTTTTTGGCCTTATTAACTTCTTGAAATCGCCTCGAAAATCGAAATTGAAATTTTCAACAAATCTTTACATTTTGAGGTTTTTTAAGTGTTTTTAGAAAGAAGCATGTATGTGTGTGTGTATGTACGTACGTACGTACGTTCGTGGACAGTTTTTTCTACGAGCATAACTCACGTAAACAAAGTCGTATCCACTTTGTTAAGGTGTCAATCGAAGCGTCTTTGTAATTTTAAAAGCTGATTAGTTTTTGGGAAACTTTGTTCGGGGGGTTTGCTGTTTTGCCCACTTGAAGGTCATTTCTGTCATTCGTTATATCTCCCGAACCAAACATACGATTTGCTTTGTCAAGGTGTCAATCGACGCGTATTAACATTTACGTGATTCTATCAAATTTTTTAAAAAAGTCGTTGGAGCCGTTTTTTAATTTTTTGAAAAAAAGTGCAAAAAAATGGAGTTTTTTTTAAAAACACCAAATTTTTAACCTGATTTTCAAGACACAATAATCAATGTTTATATAATTTATCTACTCCAAACAGTTGTGAAAAAAATCACCAAAATTTTTTTCGTGACTTTTTTCGTGAAAAAACAAGCCGTGAGGTGCGACCCATGAGGTCCACACGGTCAACTTCCCAGTTATATCTAAAAAGATATTAAAAATATTAAACACAATTAAAATTATAGAAATAATACTACTTCAAATAATAAAAATGTACTTCTCGTAAAAGTTATTGGAATGACTTAATATTAATCATAACATCTACGCGAGCGTCGATTGATTACGTAAGGATTTTGGCGCATTGGTTTGATTGATTATTCACACGGATCAATCGGAGGGGGGACAGGTTACAAAGCAGTTTTTTCATTAAAGTTAAAACATGGTGCTGTGAAGACTATTGAAAATATGTTCAAATTATGCAAATATTAATAAACTTTCATTGACTTTACAACAATGTCTTTAGAATAAGAGATTTAAGGTATTATGATTCGAATGAACCCTTTTTACATGGTGACATTGAATGATTTTTTATTTTTAATTTTTTTTTCAGAATCATGGAAGATAGTTTTGCTGATTTTTCTTCAAAAACTTATAGGAATGTATAAATTTTATAAACATTTATTATTACGATGTGCAAATCAGGTTAAAAATGAATTTTTTTATGAAAAAAACACTACTTTTCCAATTTTTTTTAATAAATTAAAAAAACCGCTTTAACGATTTTTTAAAATATAAAAACATCATGAAAATGATAATACGCGTCGATTGACACCTTAATGATGGAAAGATTATATGTAGTTCTCGAGATATAATGAATGACGTAAATTACCTTGAACGTTTAATAATTTTTTATTAACTTCTCAGTATATGGGAAGTTCTTGTAATCGCCGCGAAAATCGAAATTGAAATTTTCAACATTTCTTTACGTTTTGAGGTCTATAGAGTATATATAAAGTGTTTTTAGAAAGGGAGATGTATGTGTGTGTGTGTGTGTATGTACGTACGTGGACAGTTTTTTCTACGACGATAACTCACGTAAACAAAGTCGTATTAACTTCGTTAAGGTGTCAATCGAAGCGTCTTTGCAATTTTAAGAGCTAATTGGTTTTTGGGAAACTTCGGTCGGGGGAGTTTGCTGTTTTGCCCGTTTGAAGGTCATTTCTGTCATGCGCTATATCTCGCGAACCAAACGTACGATTTTTTTGAGCAAGGTGTCAATCGACGCGTATTAACGTTTGCGTGATTCTATCAAATTCTTAAAAAAATTCTTGGAGCGGTTTTAAATTTTTTAAAAAAAAGTGCAAAAAATTAGGGTTTTTTTCAAAAACAATAAATTTTTAACCTTATTCACAAGTCTTAGTAATCAATGTTTATAAAATTTATATACTCCAAACAATATTAGTAAAAACGTCATCAAAATTTTTTCTCATGATCACGTAAAAAAGTAACTTAAAAATAAAAAATCATTAAAAGTCATCATGATTTTCAAAATCATTTTTATCATTCATTATATCTCACGAACCAGATATAATATTTGCATCATTAAGGTGTAAATTGACGTGTATTAACATCTTTGAAAAGTTTTTAACATTATAAAAATTCGTATTAGCCGTCTTTTTAATTTAATAGAAGAAAATGTGGTCTAAGTGCGACCCTTGAGGCCCACACGACTAACTTCCCAGTGGGGTGAATAAAATGCTATAATTTGCTTTTATTATTAATTACTATTATTAATAATAATTATTATTAAACATTATTATTCTAAATTAATATAATTACTTTTATTATTTTTATCAATTTTTTATCTAACCATAAAAGCTTTGGTAGAGGAAGACGTCTCCACCACCTGGTCATCTTCTACCAAAGCCTCGGCAACCTCGTACTCTTCGTCCTCGTCATCCTTCTTGTCCTCCACTTCGTCCTCAACCTCGTTTTTCATTTCGGCTTCGGAATCCCCAACTATTATTGAGGGTATTTAATTATTATTTACAATAATCATTCGTTATTAAGAATGTTTGACCGTTACTGAATAATTATAATTGACTTTATATATACAATATCAAATTATAACTAATATTATTTGATTATTATTAACAATATTAAATTATTTATAACAATATCCAATTATTAACTGCATTAGCGTCTCTACTCCTGAAAATATAAGTTTAGAATTTCATAAATAAATCTTTTTTTTTTGAAATAACATTTTTTACAAATTTGATCACAATTTTGCTAAAACGCACAATAATGACAACATTACTATGAAGGTATTTGGTATCTTCACGAATTAATAGTGCGTATCAACAGTTTAAAAATAAGCAATTTTTGGTGGTTTTTTCAGTTTTTTCATCCTAAATAAAAAACGGCTTAACCGATTTTGCTGAAAAGTCATTCAGTTCTAAGTTACGTAATTACGCGTCAAATGAAACCAGTCCCACGTCAATCCGATTTTTGGTTCTTGAGATAATCGAGACGAAAAATAATTCCGAACGCACATACGTAAATCCGTACATTCGTACATACGTACATACGTACATACACACATACGTACATACACACTCACAGACATCTCTCTAAAAACGATGGATTTGGATTCTAGAGACCTTAAAACGTGGAGATATGTCAAAATTTGAGATTCGCAAAATCGACCCCATTACAATAACTTCCCATAGGGAACTGGGAAGTTAAAAATGCGAAAAATTATGTTTTTTTTCATAAAAAATATGTTTTAGCTTGATTTGCACAGCACAGTGATCCAGTTTATAAAATTTATACATTGTCATCAGTTTTTGGAGAGAAACCGCCAAAATTTTATTCCATGATTATGAAAAAACTAAATTAAAAATAAAAAAATCATTCAAAGTTACCATGTAAAGAGAGTTCATACGAGTGCCATTACTTTTTATCTTTTATTCGAAAAAATTGTTGTAAATTCAATCAAAGTTTTAAGGTATTTGCATAATTTGAGCAGATTTTTATTAGCTTTTATAGTCTTTTAATTAAAAAAAATTGCTTAAATTTTGAAAACCAACAAAAATTTTCAACACCAAAATGGCCCCCACCGATTGATCCGCGTGAATATTCGATTTGTCCTCATTGACCAAAATCCTTACGTAATCAATGGACCCCCCCCGTAGACGATATGATTCATATTAACTCATTCCTGTTACTGCTATGAATACCTCTCATTGTTGTAATGTTGTTGATGTTTATGTAGATATTACTGGGAAGTTGACCGTGTGGACCTCAAGGGTCGCACCTCGCGGCTTGTTTTTTCTGTATTCATGAAAAAAACTTTTGCTGGTTTTTTTACAAGAACTATTTGGAGTATCTAAATTATATAAACATTGAATACTTAGGTTTGAAAATCAGGTTAAAAATTTTGTGTTTTTGAAAAAAAAAACCTAATTTTTTGCATTTTTTTTTAAAAATTAAAAAACGGCTTCAAGAAATTTTTTAAAAACTTGACAGACTCACATAAATGTTAATACGCGTCGATTGACATCTTGTTCAAAAAAATCGTACGTGTGGTTCGTGAGGTATAACGCATGACAGAAATGACCTTCAAACGGGCAAAACAGCAAACCCCCCGACCGAAGTTTTCCAAAAACTAATCAGCTCTTAAGATTGCAAAGACGCTTCGATTGACATCTCAACGAAGTTGATACGACTTTGTTTACGCGAGTTATGCTCGTAGAAAAAAGTGTCCACGAACGTACGTACGTACGTACGTACATACACACACACATACATCTCCCTTTCTAAAAACACTTTATATATACTCTATAGACCTCAAAACTTAAAGAAATGTTGAAAATTTCAATTTCGATTTTCGAGGCGATTACAAGAACTTCCCACTGGGAAGTTAAAAAGTCATTTATGTCATTCATTATATCTCGAGAACCAAATATAATCTTTGCATCATTAAGGTATCAATCGACGCGTATTAACATTTTATTGATGTTTTCAGATTTAAAAAAAAATCTTTGAAGCCATTTTTTTAATTTAATAAAAAAAATATTGAAAATTAGTTTTTCATAAAAAAATTAATTAATAATTAATAAAATTATCATCCTAATAATAAATGTTTATAAAATTTGTAAACTTTTATAAATTTCTGTAGATAGACCAGCAAAATATTTTCTCATGATTTCAAAACAAATTGAATTTAAAATAAAAAAAATCATTGAAAGTAATCATGTAGTATATGGGTTAATACGAATTTGTATACCTTAAATCTCTTATTCTAAAGAAATTGTTGTAAAGTCAATCAAAGTTTATTATCATGTGCACAATTTGCGGAAATTTTTAATAGTCTTCACAGAACCGTGTTTTAACTTTAATGAAAAAACTGCTGAAATTTTGAAAACCAATACAAATCAAATCAAATTCGCAATTGTGGTAATCAACGTTTTGAATGGTAAAATGTTTTGTAGTCAACATTTTTCAAGATCAAATGCTTTGAAAAGCTTTCATCAAATAAAAAATTGCAGTTTTTTGGAATTTTGTTCTTTAGTAGTCGTAAGATTTCAATTACTTCCTTCATCATTTGTAATACATACATTTTACTTTTTACATGCAATTGAACCTATTTTTGACTGCACATACAATGTTGCTCAAGACCAACAGAAAATAAGATATCATTATTAGTCACATTGATGAAAAATCACGAAAAAATACAAATTCAGTGATTCAGCGATTGACATCTTAATGATGCAAATCGTATGTTTGATTCGCGAGATATAACGCATGACAAATATGACCTTAAAGATCATGATGACTGTTAATGTTTTTTTATTTTTTATTGATTTTTTTTGTAATCATGAGAAAAAATTTTAATGGTGTTTTTACAAGAACTGTTTAGAGTATATTAATTATATAAACATTGGTTATTTGGCCTTGAACATAAGGTTAAAAATTTATTGTTTTTGAAAAAACCTTTATTTTTTGCACTTCAGTTTTAAAAATTAAAAAAACGGCTCTAAGAAATTTTTTTAAATCTTGACAGAACCACATAAATGTTAATACGCGTCGATTGACACATTGGTCAAGCAAATCGTTATTTTGGTTCCGGAGATATAACGCATGACACAAATGACCTTCAAAGGGTCAAAACAGTTTGGTCAAAGTTTGCACATTTTCGAATTTAGAAGAATATTCCAAAATGACATGCATTTTCAAAACCTTGAGAGATGATCAATCCGCGGGTCTTACACATTTAAATCCTTTTATTAGTTGGCTTTGTTATCATTCAGAAGTTTTTTGGGCATGATTTCCTAATCATATAATAATGAGCGGACAATTTAATAGTAAGCTCAGTGTGTTATGAATGAATGCAACGTATAAAGCGCTTCAACTTGAAATAGTTATGGTATTGAATAAACTTAGAGAAATATATTAATAAATTTCAAATCAAAGTAGATATCTGAAAAATAAAGCTGATATAAAAAAATTTAACCCAAGCGATTCGAAAAGATCATGAATAAGTTCCAAGCAATATTTGAAATACAAATTAAGTAATATATCTAACCTAGCTACTATATTTTAGCAGCATATTGTGGTACCTATACAATAAATAACTCATGTAAATTGGATCAATATGAGGTTACACGAAATGATTTCGGGGAACAGCTTCAAGATAAACCTCATGCCTTCACTGAAGGTAGCATGGCAAAACGATATTTCTTTATCAATTCAGTCGAAATCGCTAAGCACAAGCCCATTGTAATAACATGAACGTATTAATGAATACATTTTACGATTTAATCGATGTTTCCGTTTAACATGCTATACAGGACGGATCAAATGAGAACAACAATCTCCAAACAAAAACATTCTCTAATGAAAGAAAATAATCACAATAGCATCATAAATTATGGATGAAAATCGTTTTTATTTTATTTTGGGAGAATCTCTTCTTGCTATTTTCAAGCAACCTTTAAATTACGCAATGGTTTATTATGCGATGAAATACGGTATCCACTCAGATAGAATATGATTTTCAAAATATTCAATATCCCATCACATAAATCATTATTATCATATTTTCCTGGGAAACCGTACTTTCTAAAGGCGTTTCTTTTCCGCCATAAACGATGAGGTATTTTCCGAAATGGCGGATGCTACAGAAAGAACCTTTCAGTTGTCCTATTTTCAATTTCTTCAACATGACATTAATATTTCATTGCAAGCTCATTGTGCTTTTCAAAACAAAAGGCAATGAAATGATTTATGAGACAAATGTAGCTAAATGCCGACCAATATTTTCGTAGAATGTTGTGCGTCGTTCGAGGCGTTTACATAAGCATTGCTCGCATGGATTCACACTTCTTTATATTAAATGTAGTCCTTCGGAAAACGTTTAGACTTTTTAGTAGCTTGAATTAAATAAATAATAATGCATGGATGAATTTAATGGTTTAATTGTTTTTCTTTCATGCCGAATGATTTTACAGTAACTTTAGAAACTGCACGATCTCGTCTGGCCATTTAAATAAACCATAATTCTAAAACTTAAAATACATGTTAAGACTTCATGCTAAATCAAGCCAACATATTCGAAAAAATCATGGATTTCCATCCAGTGTACAAGTACGAATGTACACTGGATGGAAATCCATGATTTTTGATGTAATAGTAAGCCTAAAGAGCGTTTAGAAAAATTTTGGGAGTAGTTTCTTGGTTCCTTCCACATATATCATATTAACCCTTGTAGCTTACTAAGAAAAACTTCTCGAATCCCTCAATCGCTCAATCCCCAAATCACCAATCCCCTAATCTCCCAAATCCCCAAATTCCCTAATCTCCCAAATCCCCCAGATTCACCAATCCCCCAATCCACAACCCCTTAATCCCCAATTCCCTAATCCCCCAAATCCTCCTAACCACCAATCCTCCAAATCTCCAGATGCGCCAAATTCCTCATTCCCCAAATCACCCCCACCCCCTCCCACCAAATCCCACAGATCCCCTATTCCACAAATTCTCCCATTCCCCTCCAAATCCCCCAGATCCTTCAAATCCCCAGATCCACCAAAACCCCTAAATCCTCAGATCCCTAGATCCCCGGGATCCTTCAGATCCCCCAATCCCTCATTCCCCTTCAGATCCCCAGATCCACAACTTTGCGAACATCTTACCCAAACCAATCGATTAGGGAAAATAATCAAAATGTGCGGTTGTCCAACAATATATTTAATTCCAGATAAAAATGGTAAATTTGGTTGAGATGTTTCCTGCCGAAAATCGCTTATGTGAGAACTATTTTGTATGAAATTAAAAATGAACCGTTAAAGCATAATTATAATGCTGTGGTGTCCTTTGAGAACATCTTTCAAACATTAAAGTGATGTATTTATCATCAATAAATACATCACTGCAATTCTATGAAAGGCTATCCTTCCAACATTAAAGTGATGTATTTATCACAAATAAATACATCGCTTTATAAATGGATCGATAGTGATAAGATATTAAATTTATGAATGCATGACAATGTGAAATGCATAATTTAAGATATTTTATTAGGTCATAAGTGTTTGATTTAGTGTTAAGAAATAGTATAAATAGCAAGTAAGCGTTAAAGAAAATATAGTCTTTTGAGATCAAGCGAACGTGTTTCACTTGTGCCTATCATTCGAGGCTCTCTTGAAAGACTTTCCCTGGATTGTGCCAATAATTCGGCACTTCAGGTAATGCCTACAATCGACATTTATATTCCTTGGCCAGTGGCATAAAAATTATGCCGGCCATTTCAAAATTTAACTTTCGTTGTAATAATTTCTTTTAACCCCACATATCCTCAATATGGGAAACCTTAGTCGATATAGAGAGGACCATGACAACAAAGGACCACAATCATCACGAGGCTATCTCCCCCACATCACATGGCGATCCTGAACCATCACAATACTACATTATTCAAATAAATATGTATACAATAATTTTGTGTTTTTCAAAATAGAGTTGTCAAAACAATGCTGCTCGGATACTTTTTTGAGCCAATATATATAAAAATATAATGAAAGGAGTAGCTAACATACTTATTATTAAGTTCGATTTGCATAGGGAATGTAGCGTTGTGTCCCCACAAGCGCGTATGTTGTGCTCATTCTGAAAACATATCCTTAGAAACTCAAAAAGAAGCCGTTTTGGTGCTTTGTCCTTAATGCGAAGATGGCGGACCGATTTTGCATGACATTTCCCACCTTATATTACGCACATGTTTGATACATGCAGGATTTGCCTAATCTTGACGGGTGAGCCTTGCAGATAGGATCGGCGCGTCACAATCAGTGCGTAGCTCTAAGTGAGAGGCTTATAGGGTGAGGCTACTGATTTGTCAAAGAGAACAAAATTAAGGAGTGCAATCCTATTTTGAAAATATAAGGAAAATGTAAGCAGTTTTGATTTTAAAGTGCTGTATGTTAAATTTATTTATATTAATCGATATACATAAGTATTTCATCTGTATCTGAATATGCTTCATTATAGTTGAACGGAGCTCAACTGCACGTGAATTAGTGTTTTAAAATTGAGGTCAGACAGTACATAAGTGTATGTTAGTCTGGCAAAAGAACTAGGGACCTTGGAACTAGGGACAGTGCTTCTCCATATTGACAGCGGGGATGGTGCTCCTCCTCATGGGGCTGGTTGATGATGGTCTTCTCCACCCGACTGGCATCTTCGGCATTCTCTCCTGCTAGCAGATAACGTATAGTTTTCGTATCGTCTCGTGCGCATCCACTTGACGATGTTTTGGCTCCCATATGAGCTTAAATAGCGAAGGATAATTGATAGTGTTCGTAAATTTAAAAAGTATTACAAAGTTGACTGTTGTGTCCATTTCATTATTAACTTCCCAGTATATGGGAAGTTCTTGTAATCGCCTCGAAAATCGAAATTGAAATTTTCAATATTTCTTAACGTTTTGAGGTCTATAGAGTATATATAAAGTGTTTTTAGAAAGAGAGATGTATGTGTGTGTGTGTACGTACGTTCGTGGACAATTTTTTCTACGAGCATATCTCACGTAAACAAAGTCGTATCGACATCGTTTACGTGTCAATCAAAGTGTCCTTGCAATCTTAAGAGCTGATTAATTTTTGAGAAACTTCAGTCGAGGGGGAGGGTTGTTGTTTTGCCCCTTTGAAGGTCATTTTTGTCATGCGTTATATCTCGTGAACCAAATATACGATTTGCATTGTTAAGGTGTTCATCGACGCGTATTAACATTTTTGTGAATTTGTCAAATTTTAAAAAAAATCGTTGCAGCCGTTTTTTTAATTTAAGGAAAAAAAGTGCAAAAAATTAGGTTTTTTTCATAAACAAAAGTATTTTAACCTGATTTTTGGAACACAGTAATCAGTTTTTATAAAATACATATACTCCAAACAGTGTTTGTGAAAACAACATCAAATTAATGTCTCATGAATACGAAAAAAATTAAATAAAACATAAAAAATTATAAACAGTCATCACGATCTTCAAAGTCATTTCTGTCATTCGCGATATCTCACGAACAAAACATTCGATTTGCATCGTTTAGGTGTCAATGGACGCGAATTTCGAATTTTTAAAAAAATCGCTGGAGCCGTTTTTTTAATTTAAGAAAAAACAGTTCAAAAAATTAGGTTTTTTTCATAAACAATAAATTTTTAACCAGATTTGCGAAATATAGTAATCAATGTTTATAAAATTTCTATACTCCAAACAATGTTTGTAGAAACACCATCAAAACCTTTCCTCATGAATACGTAAAAAATTAAATTAAAAATAAAAAATCATTAAAAGTCATCATGATTTTCAAGGTCATTTTTATCATTCATTATATCTCACGAACCAGATATAATATTTGTATCATTATGGTGTCAGTTGACGTGTATTAACCTCTTTGTGAAGTTTTTAACATTATAAAAATTCTTTTCAGAGGTTTTTTTTAATTCAACAGAAGAAAATGCGAAAAATTATGGGTTTTTTCATAAAAAATATTTTTTTAACTTGATTTGCACAGCACGGTGATATCAGTTTATAAAATTTATACGTTCTTATCAGTTTTTGAAGAGAAACAAGCAAACCCATATTCCATGATTATAAATCTAAATTAAAAATAAAAAATCATTCAAAGTTAAAGAGGGTTCATACGAATGATATTACTTTATATCTTTTATTCTAAAAAAAATTGTTGTAAATTCAATCAAAGTTTTAAAATATTTGCATAATTTGAGCAGATTTTTAATAGTTTTTATAGTCTTTTAATTAAAAAAACTGCTTAAATTTTGAAAACCAATAAAATTTCAATCAAATTTGCTTTTGCGGTATCCACGCTTTGAATGGTAAAATGTTTTGTAGTCAATACTTTGAGATCATATGCTTTAAAAAGCTTTCATCGAATAAAAAATTGTAGTTTTTAGTAGATTCATTCTTTAGTAATCGTTAGATTTCAATAACCATCATCATTTGTAATACATTTTACTTTTTACATGCAATTGAATCTATTTTTGACTGCATATACAAAAATTTTCAAGACCAAAAAGGCCCCACCGATTGATCCGCGTGAATATTCAATCTGTCCTCATCGACCAAAAATCTTACGTAATCAATGGACCCTCCCGTAGACGATATGATTCATATTAACTCATTCCTGTTACTGCTATAAATACCTCTCATTGTTATTACTTAAAGTAGTATTATTTTCAAAATTATTATTGTGTTTAATGTTGTTGATGTTTCGTCGCACCTTGCGGCTTGTTTTATTTTTGCTTTATATGTTTAAATATTGATATTTTGTTTATAAATAAAAAATTGTCTTACACTTATTTATATCAGCAACTGCGTAAGGGAAGCGAAGTGCTGGTGAAAATTTCTTGTATCAATTATGAATGGTGGTTTTTCCCTAATTCAGAATCACGATACGAAAAATATGCTTCTCTATTTTCCCAGAGTTGCCTTAATAAAAGGAAATCGGCTTTTTTAGAAGATACTCAATGACATTGGTTTCAATATTGAGAAAAAAACATTACCTCCATTACTTACGTGGTAAAACTGCCGCTGCTCACGAACTAATATTTTTAATAATACGTGAAGAAATAATTACTTCAACATCTTAGATTTACTCTTGCATATTTGAAAATAAAATAATGTAACTTTTACAAAATGTTGTACAAATACTAACCACAGGATCTTTTAATCACATTTAATATTAAAAATCTTAAAACATGTTTTACTGTTTAGTTTACGATCATCATACTCAAATTTTAAACTGTATTGGTAGGTTTTCCTATTAAATAATCCTGGAAATGACGCCAACCTTGCATTTTGGGCTGGTAGACAGTTTTTTTTTGCAATGTGTGGTGAGTACAACATTGAGCTTAATTGAAGTTTATAATGCGTAGAGTCCATCATTTTCGCGCCATCTTGAAAAGTGGGGCAACCCATATCTGAAAAATCATGCCTTTCACAAAAAAGTTAAGAATGGCAAACTTAATTCGCAACAACTCATGCATACACCACATCGACTTTTTGTCGAAAATATATAAGTTATAAGCCGAAAACGACGCCAAGAGATAATCTTTCGAACGCCACAACAACTTTCTTATCACTTTGACCGCGAAACACGATTTCATTTTATTTTAAGACAATTTTGTCACAATTCGTTTTAAAATATTTGCATAATTTGAGCAGATTTTTAATAGTTTTTATAGTCTTTTAATTAAAAAAACTGCTTAAATTTTGAAAACCAATAAAATTTCAATCAAATTTGCTTTTGCGGTATCGACGCTTTGGATGGTAAAATGTTTTGTAGTCAATACTTTGAGATCATATGCTTTAAAAAGCTTTCATCGAATAAAAAATTGTAGTTTTTAGTAGATTCATTCTTTAGTAATCGTTAGATTTCAATAACCATCATCATTTGTAATACATTTTACTTTTTACATGCAATTGAATCTATTTTTGACTGCATATACATATGTGGTTTTGTTTGTTTTAATCATTGTACACTGGCGAGAGATTGGAAAACGCGTGGGAAACGCATTTTTAAGCCAAATAATCGGCTCCCGATGGCAATTTTTAGTTGTAATGTGTAGTGGATCTATCTGTGAGCATAAGTTCAAGTGTAGTGTATCATAATCTGCACCATCCAATGTAATGTAGTGTAACAGATTCGATGTCACCTAGTATAAGCTAATTTAGCCCACACAAGAAAGTAGGTCATAAACCACTCAATTTGTAAACAAGTGCACTAAATCGATACGCACTTGTTATGTTTTCTGCCGCTACAGTCATCGATCATGTACACAACCTATGCGAAGGCAGAGGTTTCCCATGTCATCGATTAGTGTGAGCGATTTACGATTGAAATCGACTAAACACTTGACCAGGCTAATGTGCGAACATGCATCATGTCATGGGTCAAGTGGACACGCCGCTCGATTTATGGATGTGCAGTCTACATAATGAAATTCGATGATCCATGTTGCTGCATGGGCAAATAGATCATCGAACTGTTTGTATTATAAAATTACATTGGGCATTTAGTCTTTAAGTAATAAATTAACTTAGTTATTAGTTTGAAAACTGTATAAAAGAAGAACGGAAATATAGATCGGGAGGATTTGCTTTCCTGACCTAGACGCGCGGAGATATTACTACGCGACGCTGCGCCATAGTAGCGAAGTCGAAGTCTCTCTCTCTGCAAACCTCATACGCGATAAAGTAAATCGTTGCGTTTTAATTATTACACTTATAGTAAGTTAATTCTTCTTCGGATTGCGGTTTTTCTCTGCCATCACTGCTTACAAGTTCCCCTAAGTAGATGAACTTATCAACATTTGTTCTTTCATGGTCGTAACGAAAATCCAAGGAATTTTAAGGATGTCTGTTTTGAATTCTTTAATGGCCGTAACGAAAATCCAAGGAATTTTAAGGATGTCTGTTTTGAATTCTTTAGTCGCGACTCGTTCGAAGTGGAAATGCTATCTTGGTTTTTTAAAACAAAACTGCGACCCAAACAAGTCAATAACTTCTGAAAAATAAAAAATGTGTTGCAGAGAAAAGCGTTGAAGCAATGAATTCAATAGAATTTCAATGAAACTGACGTGCATTGAACGTTTAGCATTTTATATATTATATTACAGTATTAATATTATAAATCGAGTCGGCACTACGAATTTTCGGATTCCTTGTATCTGAAAAATAAATTAAGAGGTTAAATCCATCTCTTCATATTTTTACCGGCAATATCTAGGTACCTGCACTTCAGACACGTGAAAAACACAGTTTGTCCTTCGTCGGCGGATCTCAGCTGAACCGTGGCATACGACATTTTCTCGTGGCCGCATTTGGGACATTTCCTTTCGACCACCGGCCCGTCCGCTGCTTCTTGTTGGCTGGTGTTCGCTTTTCCTGTTTTATCTTTCGATTTCGGAGTGTATTTATTGAAATGTATTGTGTATTCAACTTTCATATCGCCGTACACTGAAAGGTTTATTCGTTGTTTTAGAGCACATTAATTTGAGCTTGAACGACATTTACCTTCCACTGGAAATTCTTTTTTACAGTAGTAGCATGAAACTTGTCCCGTGGCCGGTATTCGCGGCAATATGCATCCACATTCCGGGCAAAATCCCGGCTCCGTTTGGAAATCGTTCATTATTTGATAGAACGACAACACAATATGTGTCGGAATTCTGACAAGTGTCAAGTGGCGATACGTACGCACTCTCATGGTAACAAACGTAAGGTACACGTGGAAATTTTTAGCTAAGACTCAGCCCACTAGGTTCAGAATATATATTTGAAAATCATAGAAAACACATATGGATTACCCATATTCTATGTTAAACCTTGCATTCTAATTTTTTGCGCCGATTGAATAAGCTGGAAAAATTGCTAAGCTAAATATCATTAGTTTCCAATGATATATTGCCCATTGACAGTTGTTGTCCATCGACAACATTTCCGTAAGTCTCCGTTTGAACGAATTCTCGACCACAATCAAGAAGAAATTCAAACCCACAGATAAATTTATTTCCCATCTATTTCACGTAAAAACATTTGTGGTAAGAAATGAAACGAGCCACGATATGTGGCTTTTGAGACTCACACATCCAAGCACCCAGTATTATCCACAGAGCTATTAAAAAGAATAGTAACAAGCCGCGAGGTGCGACCATTGAGATCCACACGGTCAACTTCCCAGTAATATCTACATAAACATCAACAACATTAAACACAATAATAATTTTGAAAATACTACTACTTTAAGTAATAACAATGAGAGGTATTTATGACAGTAAAAGGAATGAGTTAATATGAATCATATCGTCTACGGGAGGGTCCATTGATTACGTAAGGTTTTTGGTCGATGAGGACAGATTGAATATTCACGCGGATCAATCGGTGGGGGCTTTTTTGGGCTTGAAAAATTTTGTATATGTAGTCAAAAATAGGTTCAATTGCATGTAAAAAGTAAAATGTATAACAAATGATGATGGTTATTGAAATCTTCCGATAACTAAAGAATGAATCTACTAAAAACTACATTTTTTTATTCGATGAAAGCTTTTCAAAGCATATGATCTTGCAAAGTATTGACTGCAAAACATTTTACCATTCAAAGCGTTGATACCGCAAATGCAAAAATTTGATTGAAATTTTGTTAGTTTTCAAAATTTAAGCAGTTTTTTAATTAAAAGACTATAAAAACTATTAAAAATCTGCTCAAATTATGCAAATATTTTAAAATTTTGATTGAATTTACAACAATTTTTTTAGAATAAAAGATATAAAGTAATATCATTCGTATGAACCCTCTTTACATGGTAACTTTGAATGATTTTTTTATTTTTAATTTAGTTGTTTCATAATCATGGAAGAAAATTTTGCTTGGTTCTCTTCAAAAACTGATAAGAATGTATAAATTTTATGAACTGGTATCACTGTGCTGTGCAAATCAAGTTAAAAAAATATTTTTTTATGAAAAAACCCATAATTTTTCGCATTTTCTTCTATTAAATTCAAAAAAAGGCTGAAACGAATTTTTATCATGTTAAAAACTTCACAAAGATATTAACACACGTCAACTGACACCATAATGACGCAAATATTATATCCGGTTCGTGAGATATAGTGAATGATAAAAATGATCTTTTATTTTTTATTTAATTTCTTACGTATTCATAAGAAAAAGTTTTGATTGTGTTTCTACAAACATTGTTTGAAGTATATAAATTTTATATATTTTTACGAAAACTGTTTGGAGTATATAAATTATATAAGTATTTATTGCTTGGACTTAGGAATATGGTTAAAAATTTATTGTTTTTGAAAAAACCCAATTTTTTACTCTTTTTTTAAAAAATTTAAAAACGTTCCAAGTTTTTTTTAGAAATTTGATACATTTACATAAATGTCAATACACGTCGATTGACATCTTGGTCAAGAAAATCGTACGTTGGGTTCGCGAGATATAACGCATGACAGAAATGACCTTCAACCGGGCAAAACAGCAAACCCCCCCGACCGAAGTTTCCCAAAAACTAATCAGCTCTTAAAATTGCAAGGACGCTTCGATTGACACCTGAACGAAGTCGATACAACTTTGTTTACGTGAGTTATGCTCGTAGAAAAAGTGTCCACGAACGTACGTACGTACACACACACATACATCCCCCTTTCTAAAAACACTTTATATATACTCTATAGACCTTAAAACGTAAAGCAATGTTGAAAATTTCAATTTCGATTTTCGAGGCGATATACTGGGAAGTTAAAAAAGAAATAGAAATAGAGTATGGATGCAATAGAACCACGATTAAAACAATGCTAAAACAAGAAGAAAACATCAAGCAAATTTCGTCCAAAAACTCGAAATTTAAACGTCAAAGAAGTGGTTCACACCAAAACGTAGAAAAAACACTTAAAATCTGGTTTGATCAATGCCGAAGTCAAAACGCTGTTTTAAATGGACCTCTTCTGCTAAATAAAGCTAAAGAGTTCGCTATAAAAATGAAATCTGATTTTAACCTTTCGACTGGGTGGCTTTATCGTTGGCAAAAAAGGGAAAATATAAAATTTGTAAAAATCCACATTTTTCCTGTGAAAGTAACTTGCTTGGTTGGTTGTAGTGGTAGCTCCCAAGAGGTCAACCAGAAAAGTGCTCAAAACTTTTTACAACACACTTTGCCAACGATTTTGAAAAAACGAGATATCGCCAACATTTTCAACGCTGATGAAAGTGGTTTATTTTATAAGGCGTTGCCGAAAGGTACTCTAGCCTACAAAGGAGACGTTCTAACTGGGTTGAAATCTCAAAAAACAAACGAATAACACTCCTTTTTCTTTGCAACGCCACTGGAACATTTAAAAAAGTTTTCGTGATTGGATCTTCGAAAAACCCTCGATGCTTTAAAGGAAAAAATATACCACTTCCGTACTATGCTAATAAAAACGCCTGGATGACGACAGAAATTTGGAATAAAAGTTTATTAGAGCTCGATGACGAAATGAAAGCAGAGAATAGAAAAATGACGTTGCTTGTTGACAATGCTTCATGTCACGGAATCAACGTGAAACTAGACAATATTGAAATTCACTTTCTCCCGCCAAATACCGCTGCGAAATTGCAGCCGTTCGACCAGGGTGTCATTAAATCTTTTAAAACCAATTTTAGACAAATATTACTGCGAAAAAAAATTCTTGTAATTGAAAGAGAAACTTCCATACAACTCTTTATCAAATCGATTACACTGTATGATACAATGCTTTATGTAAAACGTGCAGGGGCGTAGCGAGGCGGGGGTGTTGGGGGTGTGACACCCACCTAAAATTTTGTAGCGAGTCGGCATTTTCGTGCCGAAGTTGGCATATTCAAGAAATTTGATTGTAAAGTCGGACAGTCGGCAAATTTTTCTAATCAAGTCGGCATTTTCAACATTTATCACCCCCCCCCCCCCCCAATTCATGAAGCTCGTCACGCCCCTGAAAACGTGCTTGGTGGTTGGTAAAAAATAAAACAATTATGAATTGTTTTGCAATGGTACAAATCTTTAAATTAGACGCTTAGTATTTCTCGAGAATTCTTTGATTTTGAATTACAGGCAGGATTCGTGCCAACAAATGCTTGATCCAATGAAGAGTCTAATTGTGAAACGCTAAGGGGCTTTGGAGAAACTTTTCTAGAAAACGCAGACTTCCGAGAATACGTCAACTCCGATAACGATTTGCAATGCCACAGATTTCTCACAGATTGTGAAATAACAGCCGAAATTCAGAATCAAAATCAAATCGTTACGGATGAAAGTAGCGATGAAGAGAGATGTATGTATGTATTGTATTGAGATTAGTTTTGCCTGAATACAGGAGAACAGTGTCATCTGCATAAATAACTAATTTCACAATAACGTTTGCTTTTCTTATGGAGTTGGTATAAAGTAGAAATAGTGTTGGTCCTAGGATGGAGCCCTGCGTAACACCAATGCTATTTTGAGCAGTTTTGCTTTTGACATCTCCAACTAGTGTATTTTGAGATCTGCATAGTTACTTGACGGTAACTGTGCATTAATTTACTTGCTTTCTCAACAATTCCATATTCTCCGAAACTGGCGATTGTAGTTTCATGTGTAACTGTGTTGAAGGCTTTTTTTAGGTCCACGAAAACTGCTGCAACGTAGTGGCCCTTATCCAAGTACTCATTTACAAATCTAATTACATCAGGAATGGCATCTGTTGTGCCTTTGCCCGCTTGGAATCCGTACTGGTTTCTATCCAAGATTTCGTTTGCAACAAGATCCTTTGATTTTACTCAAAGAATTCGAAAGTGAAATTGGTCTGTAATTCAAATTTCAAATAATAATTATTATGAAACATTAAAGTAAATGGAACACGTATGTGTTTTTTATATGAATATGTTTTTAAATTATAAATTATTTTTTGATTGTTATAAGTAAAAATCAAATTGTAAAAAAAATCTGCATTTTTTATGAAATTAAAAACAATAAAAAAATTACCAAATCTTTCAATTGATAATACGCTTTGATAAATACCACAACAAAATCATTAGAGGAAATGAAAAAAAGTTATTCTATCAATCTCTTATTCAACATAACTATTGATAGTTTATTATTTTTATATGGAAAACCTGTGCAAATAAAACGGCACAAACCGACGATTTCAATTGAAATTTTGATTTCCTGCAATCACCGTTATAGCCTGTGTGTATTGTCCCGAACATACCTATTTATCATTGACTCTTTTCGAGTTGCATCAACGGTTTACATTACATTGAGATGGTTTCGTTTGTCAAACACACACGTTCAACAGTTGCGGTCTGAAAATATAGATTCCAATTTTTTTCTAAAAATTCATGAATAAATGAAGAATGCAATTATTTCCCTTTAAAGTCAAAGAAATAGTGATGGAAATACATTTGAAGCAGTTTTTTGCAGTCATACCTGTTTGAACTCAATTTATTTTTCTTGCACTGACAAACTATTATTAAGAGAATTGCATTACCACAACATATCGTGTCAAACAAAGAAGTGGAAAATTATAAACTAGCAACATCTATGGCATACTGAACATCGATTACAACCTCGTTTTAATCCGTGATTTTGTCCAAATTGCATCTTTGAGGTAATTTTGACATGTATGGAAAGATGAGTGTTTTCGAATCCGATAATGCTCAAAATCATGAAAGGGACCCAAACTATATCATTTCGTGGCAATGTAAATCGGCTTTCCGAAGCATTTCGAAATGTGCTAATCATAAATACAGCTTTGGGCATATAATTAGAAACACTTGCAGCATACTACGAAAACACCAATTTGTGAGTCAATCCTTCGATATTTTGTTACGGTCGCATTTCGTTGCGACCGAATAGTTTATCAATTTAAAAAAAAAAAAGAAGTCCTGATTGACTTTGACTTGAGTCAAAAAGCCAATCAGGACTCTGGTCAAAAAGCCTGCAAAACGCCAAACGTAAATAGCGCAAACACCACTCCACTGAGGCTCGTAGAGTAATTTAAGAAATTGAAGTGAATAGAAATTTTAATTTAAGAATTGGATTATATAAACTCATCATTGAAGGCAAGAATTGTAGAATCAAGTAGAGATTAGGAACTAGTTCAATAGTGGTAAGTAAAGGATAAGTAGTTACTAGTTTAAGGAGAACTTCACCGAGCCATCCCTGAGGAAATCATCGACGTCAAGCATCGCAAGAAGTCGCGAAGAAAAACCACTACACAAACTCATCGTCATACGTTTTCCTCCTTTTCTCTTAATGATATCGATGACCTACCAATCAGCAACTATACGTAAACGCGGATGAAACGATTCGAGTTACCGGGCACCACTCAAAACTTTGTATTTCTCTCAATAATACATACCGTCTTTTGTGATTTTCGGCGAGCCCCACGATTGCTCCAATATTACATTGCGTCCCTTCGGTCCCATGGTCACTGCAACTGCATCAGCTAGAATATCAACACCTTGCAACATCAAAGCGCGGACTTCTGGGCCGAAACGAACATCCTTGGCGTACCGACGTACGGCAAATTGACGTGCAACGGATAGACGAGCTAGAGTTGATGGGAGACGAAACATCTTGATAACAATTAATAACCGGTCGGATGATACGAAATGAAACTTCACAAATCGGGGGAAAAAAAATCACACAAATCCTCCAAATCTTCAATGCACACGAGACAATCGTCGTGACACGGCCGCTTCAACAACTGAACGCGACAGAACCAAGTTAAACAATAACAAACAGACGCGAGCTGTCACTGGGAAATGTCGGAGTGACATCAGTGGTAGCGAAAAAGCCAAGATGGCCGTTGCGCAGTCAGATTCGACCAAATCCAGTGAGTCCCACATCAGTGGCTCTAAAACCGAGAGTTGGAATTGGAATGGTTCCGCAAGGAGCTGGGCCGTTACGACGATTTTTGGATAAATAGAGCTGGGAACAAAGGAAGGGGGCTTTTTTTTGGTCGTTTGGAGGATCGTAAGTTGGAAGAGTGGTCGGTGGTGTGAAAAGGATTTCAGCGAGTCACGTCGAGAGCGGTCGTTAAAAGGCGGTAACGTCGAGGGGAATTTTGGTCAAGATTCAAGTCGGAAGGCGTGAATTAGGTTCGGCTCCATACTAAGCGTGCTAAGCATTTAACCGATTGAGTGTCGAAGGGAGTACGTTATCGAGTTCTGCAGCGCGATAATGAATCGAGGCACGACGATCGAACGAGCGAGCGAGCGATAGGAAAATTGGCGAGGACGAATCGAGGAAGACCCGTAATTAGTAAGTAGAGTAAGCTTTATCATTAAGTTATACGTGTAGATATTAGAATCTAAAATACAGAGTGTAAGAAGCCTAAGTGGAGTGCGTTTCCTTTTTTTTGTTCTATAGATTGATCACGGTGTTGGGTTAGTTTCGGGTTTCTTGATCGGGTTTCAGTGTCGCGACCTAAACCAAACCCCAGTCAGAGGTTTCGGTCGCTGGACGGTTGTCGGCGCACGACTGGGTGGCGCCCAAAATATTAAAATTACCCCGCCCCTCTTCGCGGGCAAAGACGCCGGGCACAACCGTCCGCCCCGCAGCCATTAGAGGCTTCGGGGGTAAAAGTGCGCGTAACAGTTTTTATTATTCCCGTTAGGCCGATGTTTTACCTGATTCAATGGCAATTAAGAGAGTAAACGCGGTGACTGTTGCTACCTCTAAAAGGATCACAAGACAATGAAGTCTTGGAAAACTAGTAGCGGACATGTAATTAGAAACACATAAATATTATAATTTTTTTTATTTATTTAAGCAAATATTTTATCAAATAAAAACAATAAATTGCAAAAACCCACCAGTAACGTTCCGGGAAACCTTTCTGGTTCACAACCTCTTGTAGACGATTCGGCATTGTTGTTATAAGTCTCCTGCTTCTCTTTATATGTATGCCCATGTTTCTTTCAACGTTTCTCACGTTTGGTCCGTTTTTGGGAAATTTCTTACTGCTTTGTCTTGTTTTATGTCTCCCCATAAGTGCTCGATTGGATTTAAAACCCGCCTCGTTGATGGCCCGTCTGAAACACTGTTGGCCCCTAAAATCATGCTTGTGTGTGCGTCGTGTCGTATGTTTGAAATCCTAATTCTGCTGAAGATTCTCCGCAGCCCATGGCAAGATGATGATTTCTAAGATTTCGACGTACTTTTTCTTGGTTAATATTCCTTTTATACCAACACCAAATCACAAGAACATCCCCAAATATTTATGGAGTCACCTCTGTGCTTGACAACAGTAGAAGTGTACCAAGAGTCTAATTCCTTCCTAATTGATCGTCTCGTCCTGCCATCAGGGCCAATGCGATTTATTTTTGTTTCGTCACCCCAAAGATTGTGTTTCCACTCATTATTCCAGGTTAGCTGTTCCCGTTTGATTTCCATTCTTTTCTTCCGATTAATTGCCGTTACCAGGGGCTTCTTCTTGGCTATACTGTCATGTAGCCCGGCTTCCACAAGAAGTCTTCTGACTTTTCTCACCGAAATATCGCTAGTTTCCCAGAAAAGTTGGTGATGCATTTCGACAGCTGAACTCTTTCGGCTCCGTTTCGGTGTAAGTATAATTTGTTTATCCATACTATAAGTTGTCTGATGGGTTCTTTGAGCCCGGGAAGTATCTTGGACAGTCATGTGGCTGTCCACGAGTTTCTGTGCTTCGTAAGCCATTTGGAAAATTATACTCTTTAAAGACTACAATCTTTTATCTAACTAGAGTAGTGCCCCTTTTCCATCGTTAGTAAAATTAAAAAATACAACGAAAACAACTGAATTTTCAAACTGATCATAACGAATTCGCATGCATGCATATTTATAGTAAAATACAATGTTTCGAATTAAGTGTCCGCTCGATATCTTAGGTGTTTCAAGGCTTAGTTGTCATGTTGTCTTTATAAAGGTAGCATCGGCCAACTATTTCCCTCCCTCAATCGCCATTGAAAAAACTAAGAAACTTAAAAAGATATAAAACTAACCTAAAGAGGTTGAGTTTCTTAGTAAGCCAGAAGTGTTTCTAATTACATGTCTGCAGTTAAACGTATTTTCGGGCGATACGAATAGGCTATTGTATGACTTCAATTACTTCTTCTCCCATCTTTTGTAATATTTTATACATAATCAGGCATCTAGTTTCAACTGCACGTTACAACTTGTTTTAAGATTAACTACCCAATAAGGTATTATCTTATATCCTAAAGAAAAAAACATCGCAGAAAATGGGAACAATTCAATTTTAGAGCATCAAATCATTTATGATCGCTCGGCTCACTTCAAGCCTGATTATGTGAAAATAAGATTCAGATGATTTCAAATCTTGTTAATATCATAGATATGGTGAGCATTGTTATCGTTAAGCGTCCATAAAACGACATTTTCGATTCAATACTAAATCTGCAAACTGTTGCCAATGAGTTTTACGTTATACGCTTGTGAGCTATCGGCGATGTGCCTGGTGTCAAATTTCCCATGCAATAACAACTTTGGCCAACTTAGCGTGGGTTACAACTTCGTTCAATTTCTCCGTGCTTTCGTTGGGTTTACGCTGAAATTCGACGAACACTTCTCATTAAGTCGTAGTGTGTTGAAGTGGTTAGGAGCGTTCTCGTAGCACAGTTGCATTTACTTGTGTGACCGTAATCTTATTTAGAGTGGCCCACAGTTGTCTCCCGCGTATTCTGTTGCGCTTTAATTACGTCTTTGATCACTGCTAAACGGTTTTAAAGATGAGTAACCTCAAGTCCGAAAACGGGGACAATGGAAACTACCATGATGACGATGATGTGAGTATCGAAAGTGGCTTTGACTTCCTTGAAACGTTCTCGTGAATAAGTTCAAATTGTTTCGGGAAGCGCAATGAATGTACTTCTCGAAAAAACAAAATTTGCAGTGTTCTTATTGGGCAAAATGGCGCCGATTTGGACCGCATGTCACTAGAAACCCGGCAGCCATTTTGCTAACACATTTTGACGTCAATCAATAATTCGTAGTATAATGTGACTAACTTTGTCTCTTGAATTGTAGGACGTCCGCGAGCTGGAACACCTTCGCAAACTGTTCATTGGCGGCTTGGATTACCGGACAACGGACGACTCGTTGAAATCGCACTTCGAGAAATGGGGCAAAATTGTGGACGTTGTCGTGATGAAGGATCCGAAGACGAAACGCTCTCGTGGATTCGGATTCATCACATATTCCCGCGCCTACATGGTGGACAACGCGCAGAAGGCTCGGCCGCACAAGGTTGACGGACGGTGAGTTTGATTGATTGTAATTATTGAAGCATACCGGTTAGCCGTCAACGTGGCCGGCAGACGCCATTTTGTTTGTAGGGAGAATGTTATCTGCGTGATTGCCACTCAGAAGAGGTTAGTTAGCCATAATTTGGCTGACATCGATCGGAAACATGATTATTCGGAAAACATTAAAGACCGTCAACGGCAATAACATCCGTAAACATTTGAAGGGAATCAATTCGCTTCGGATCAGCGATTGTCATTGATTTTGGGTCGTCACAAATTGCATAAAGCAGACGAGATGGCGGCGATTTGATAAACCCGTAATTGTCGGTTTATTGCGTCTTACACCATTTTCTCTGTCTCGAAGACCCCACTGAAATTCGAAATCCCATTAACTGTCGGAACTCAGTTGTAGGTGGTGCTTGTAACAATGCTTGCATATCTCTAAAGGTAAAAGTCCACAAATTACACACTTTATTGTCCACAATGAGAGTAAGTCAATTGTGGACATCTCAAATATTGTATATTGGCAAGGACCAACAAAAATCCGATCCGTCCGATGACAATTGGTCGCTTATCTCGAACCGAAACGGTTGGAACCGAGTCCCTTTCGAATTAAATTGGGAGCTTTCTTTACTTAAAATAAGATGTCGCATGAATGTAAGAGCTAGGTAACCCAATTATTTGGCTTTTTGATGTACCTGTAAGTAATCGTAGAGGACACTGTCTACAGTGAAAAGGAAAACCCCTGTAACTCACCGAAATTAGCTGAAGGCATCCATCATTCGAATTCTCCATCGGAAAAGTTGTAAGGAAATCAATAGAACGATTTTCGCCGCTATTCTCAAACCAGAAAAGTTTAGTTAGCTTGTTTTTGCCTCCGGTTGGCGATATTAGATTGGTGGACACATAAATAGGCCGCTTTCGCTTAATTTAGGTTAATCAATGAAATTAAAATAAACTACTTTTATTTTATAAGCTCCTTAGCATTCTTAAAACCAAAACATATAATTCTTCTTTTCAATATAAACAGAAATGCGATAAAATAGTAATTCAAGTAATAAAGTCGAATATAACATGGTCACATAAATAGGACACTTAAAATTTTCATAAAAAAGGGTTAAAAACAACTTAAAATAAAATATCGGTCGATATTATGTTGGGTTGCTCTTGATTACAGCGCGCACCGTCTTGGCATACTTTCCACAAGATTCTTGCACATACTGCTCGGAATATTTCGTCATGTTTGCCACAAATCGTTCAAATTTCTGTGGTTTTTCTTTCTAACTTCCTTTATTTTTTTTACTATTTGCCACAAATCCTCTGAAGGATTTAAATCTGGGCTTTGCGCTGGCCAATCCAAAATATTTATTTTTTGGTTTTTTATCCATTGCATTGCTAAGAGGGATTTATGCTTTGGATCATTATCCTGCATAAAGATCCATGTAACCGGCAAAAATCATCAGTACAGTGATCCTTTGATAATTCGGACAGTTACGTTCCATGGCTTGTCCGAATTACCAAATCGGCCGGATGACCGAGAACATTCATAAACTAATATTTTAAGCACCTTATGCGTATAACAAAATCGTTTTATTTAAATGTACAAAAAATTTATTTGCTCTAATTCATTATTATAAAGTTGGAATATAAATCAACAAACTGTACCAGGAATAAAATCAATCGGGCAGTAGTTATTTGAAAAAAAATTGTAATCTTTGCTTGACAAACCCGTTTGAGATCTAGCATGGCTTTTTCTCTTAATTTTTGAAGGCACAATATTTCATTCATATTGTACTCTTCTTGTTCTGCATATTCAATGCATTTGTTAAGTACAAACACAGCTTCAGCATGGGAAACCTTCGTGTTTTCGACAAGTGGTTTATCGATTTGATCTTCATCGTCTTCACCTTCACTACTTAGTTCTTGAATCGCGTCATTTGCAATCCATTCGTTAACTTCTAAGAATTGGTAGACGTCAGGAGAAATATCATTGAGCAAGTCGATAATTGCATTCTCTTCAGACCTAGCAGTTAAATGTTCTCTCAATGTGGAAATAGGCAATTCATCTTCAGATTCCCATTCATCGACTCCTAAAAGTTTATTCCAACATTTTCGCAAAATGCTTTCCATGCGTTGGCGATAATCATTGCAACATCTTTGAGATTAAATTGTTTGATGCACTTCATAAAATCGTCATCTAGGGTAGCCAAAACATGACAAAGAAAACTGTTGCAGTAACTTAGTTTTAGAATTCGAATGGCGTTTTGATCCATGGGTTGTATGAGTGCAGTACAATTGCGAGGGAAAAACATAACACAGATTTTACCATCATCGCTTCTTATCTCGGATTTTGTTGAATGGCAAGTCGCAGTATCCAATAATAGTAATGCTCTTTCTGGCAACCCTTCACTTTTTAAATAACGTCTAACTTGCTTGACAAATGATGTATGAAACCATTCTTTGAACAAAACTTCCGTCATCCAAGCATTTTTGCTACTGACGTACTCCACGGGTAAAGACTGTCCTTTCAGCGCTCTTGGGCTTTTGAATTTGCCTATCATCAAGAGTTTCAGTCAATGCTTTCCAGTGGCATTGGAACAAACTAAAAGAGTCACTCGTTCTTTTCCAATTTGTCTACCTGCAGCACATTTTTCCGTACGCAACGCTAGAGTTTTTTCCGGCAATTTCTTAATTTCTCCCCGGAAATCGTTAGAGATCTGACACCAAAGCGTTTTTTAAAATTATGAAGCCAACCTTTACTAGCAAAAAACGTACGTGTGCCTCCATAAGTTTCGTCGAAAAATTCTTTCGCCTTTGCACAAACAAGGATTTCGGAGATCGGAATGTGTTGCCACTGTTTTCTCTGAAACCTGGAAAAAAGTTTCTCCATAAAATCGTACTCGGCGGATTTCATAGTTTTCCTGGAACATAGGCTACTCTCAGTTGTGACTGCATAATTGAAAAGGAAGATGTTTTATCACAAGAAAATATTTGCAGTTTTCATATTTCTACCTTTCTATTTTTTCCTTATTCTTTTTAATATTCGAGACTGTCGATTTTCCTACTCCATAATCCTTAGCAATATGCCTTACACTTCCTCCACTTTTCAATTTATCCAGTATTTCAAGCTTCTTCCTTAAGGTAAGGAAATGATGCGTTGAATTCTTGTTTACTCCAACCATAATTCACTTTAATAATCACATGAAACCACTTCAATGTAAAAAGCAACTATGCACGGATATTCTACACGTCAACAAAAAATGACTGAACCCGGGAATTCACCGAACCCGGGAATTCACCGAACCCTTTGAAGTATGAATCGCGAAATGCATTCTAATGCTTTAGTTTGCTAGTCCGGATTACCGAGAATTTTACAACATATGAAAATGTCCGAATTACCGAGTCCGCAGTATAAAATGAAGAGGTGTCCGGACTGCTGCGGGGTCTGAATTAACGAGTGTCCGGATTATTGAAGGACCACTGTATAATGTTCAAGGTGATTTTGTAAAATATTTCTGTACCGTCTGTCCATTATCCCATTGATCCTTACTAAAGGTCCAACACCATCCCAGGACAAAGCTTCCTACACCATTAAAGGACCTCCGTCGTGCTTAATTGTTTTAATAGTGTAAAGTGGATTGTTTGCTTCACCTTTCGGACATCTGACATGAATCTTGCCGTCTGATCCAACTCTGTGAAATTTGCTCTAATCGCTCCAGACGATTTTTTTTCACAATAATGGAGCGGTTTGTTATGGTGAGTTCTGGCAAACTGCAATCGACGTCCTCTGTTCTTCGCAATTACTAAAGCTCGCTTTCCCGCGACGCAACCATGTAGTTCAACATTTTTTAATCTACATCTCACTGTTCTGGAGGATATTTCAATACTGTAATCTTTTAATTTCCGTTGGATATCCCTAGAGGATGAAAATCTTTAATCTTTGCTTGGACGTGTTAGGCACTTCGCACACTTGATCCGCTCAGCTCCGCGCGTCAGCTCAGCTCCGGCATAAAAGCATTTGCTCATTTGATTTCGTTCCGGTATCCGCACAAAATCGATTCCTATCCGAAAAGTGCTGAAGCGGCCTGAGCGGAAGCACATCTTTGACATCTCCACATTTCGAAATCACTTCCGGATCATTTTCTCCGTGACTGCGGTTCTTGCTTTGGAAACATTTTAAGGAATCCGTTCCGTTCATTCTGGGTGTCTTTTCATGAACAAGTCGAACTATTGATTGCTCGGTCTACCTTCAACAAATGGAGTTCCTTCATCGTCCTTAATTTTTTTTCGTACAGTGGGCAAAAGCTCATTCCGTTTAATGAGAAAATTGCATTTTGACAAGCAACATACTGTTAATATCGTATAAGGACCAAGTTTACTTATACTTTTCAGACGCTTTCCAGATAATTTTGCTTTGGATTGTTGAATTTTTGGCTAGCTTCTAACGGATGTCGCGTTATGTTGAAAAAATAGGTAACAAAAGTGAAGATTAAATTGAAAACGTGCGGAATTAAGCGAACGTTGCTCAAATGTTTACCCATCACTACTTTTTCGAACAAAGGGAAAATATATGAAAATAATTATTATGAAAGAACTTTTAAAATTAAGGAAGCTTATAAGAATATGTTAACATGTATTTATTTGAAAAATATCGTTGAACATTGTTGTTGTTTGAAAGCATGACATAATTCATGATGAACTCATTTAAAGGTTCTGATTATTCTTGAGCTCCTCCAAGAGATGCAGAACCATTTGAATCAGTTCGCTTTCCCTAAAATTAATGCCTTAGCATCAGAATCTATTCCATCTGCAATTTCTCGCACATCTTTATAAGATTAACCTTCTTCTAAAGTAGGGAGAAGAGCTCTGTCTTATAAGAAGTTCCACGTAAGCTGCTTTCTGATCTGGAAAGGAAAATTATTATGCCAGCTGCTTCCGAGAAGCTTCATGACAGAATTTCAATCAGTAGTGCTTCCGATGTGAGCAGGCTTAGTCTGGGCGTTCTGGTCAGTTTCTATTAGGCAATTAGATTCAAAAGAAACTAGAGATATAGTGATCTGTCATTTCATTTAATCTACCACCGAACGCGCGTCCTTATTTTGAAGCGCAAGCAATTTTTTTTACGTTTTTCAATTAAAAGTAATGAAATAAATTTAAATATATACAGAATAACTCCATAAAAAACACTTTCCCACATATAAATGTGGAACATTCGGATGAACAGATTAAACAATCAGTGACACACACACTCAATGGGACGTACAGTGGCAGCGTGTTCATGTTCATCAAATAGTTAAAAAAAAAAGTTAGCTAGCAGTAACCCTGACCAAAACATTCTTTTATCGAGCTAAGCTGATTTTTTTGAGAGGTTGAAAACGGGCAAAGTACGCGGCAAAAGGTGAAGCTTTTGTAGCCAGTGGCAGTTGATTCAATCGATTTAAAATTTGCTGTAATTGTAATAACATCGCGAAAGGTAGCGAGGCAAGTGCAAACCAAGAAGCTTCCATCTTCTTTTCGTGAAACACTATGATAGAAGGAGGTAGATATAACGGCCACTGTATATAGCATGGGTAAAACTGATCTCTTCTAGAATGAGATGCCCAAAAGAACATTTATTGAATATGAAGAAAAAGAATCTGGGCATTCAACAGTGTTAATTGATGGGAACTTATAATAATTTATCGCTCAGAAGAACCAAGAGATTTAAAAAGTAAATGCATTTTCCCGTCATTTGGCGCTCAAATTGTAAAGCATGATTGGCGGATTATTTTTCAGGACTCGTGTGACCATCAATGTGCTTGGTACATGGTACTTCTTTTGACAATGCTCTTGATCAGCCTTCCGCCAATCTGACTGCACGATCCATGTTTGTAAGTTGGTATTTTTGATTTCCAACACAACCAGCATGCAACATCCGAGGGAGTCGTTTGGTTGCACGTCTGAAGAAACCTAAATGGCAACATAAAGGAGATACATATCTGTTTAAGGCCATTGGAAGCAATATAGTGTTTAAGATGCCATAAGAATTTTTGAACGCAATTTATTAAAAATATCTAGAATGATGGCGAAAGCGAGCTGGAAAAACTACTTAAGAACTGAACACACAATCAAAGAAGAAGTGATCAACCGTTCCATGCAATGAAATTGAATTTAAATGCTCCCTTTGAAATATCTGAATCTAATTTATTTTGGATAAAACTGTGTACCATCTTCGTAATTTTTACATATTGAAATCCTTGTATTAGTTTGTCTAGTTTTAATTTAAAACAGACATGTGTACTTGCTTTGCCTTACATTTACTTTCCTACAGTCCCAGCTCCGCGCAATTGATTCCATGAATTCGTGCGGCGTTTCATGACTGTTAGAGAAAATATCATTTTACATTAATTTTGTTGCTTTTTTCGTCTATGAAAAGGTGATGAAAATGTTTCCTGAGACAATATAATCTATATATAGGAAGATTTAGTCCATTCAGTTGATGTGGGTTGATCGCTGACCTAGTTGCGGCACTAAGAATAAATAAAATGAGTAGACGTATGTTTAGACTGGATTATTGGGTTCCAATCTAGTCATTCTTCTGATATAGTTCAAATATTGTTGGAAAAGCACTTTCTTTCAGTGGAAGCCGAATAATTCTGCCACACATTTAGTTTTCAAGTCTTTCCATTAGTTTTCAGACAGAATTTTGCTTATTAATAAGTGAATTAATTAATCGGTGTAGATTCTAATGTGTTATCATTGTTTTATTTCCTTTTAGTGTTGTCGAACCAAAACGGGCTGTCCCGCGGCAAGATATCAATAGACCTGATGCTGGCGCAACAGTTAAAAAGCTTTTTGTGGGTGGTTTGAAGGACGAACACGATGAGGATTGTTTGCGTGAATATTTTAATAAATATGGCAATGTGGTTGTTGTCACTATTGTTACGGATAAGGACACGGGAAAGAAACGTGGCTTTGGATTCGTCGAATTCGACGATTACGATCCCGTCGATAAGGTTGTGTGTAAGTATAAACTGGAATTTTACAATCATATTGTTAATGAGCTGATTGCAAACGAATAGCTATCACTACCTTAGTTTAGGACTATCCTATGTCCAAATTGAAAATTTTACAAGCTGTGGCGTGGAATGAAGAAACCAACCTTACATCACCAGGAGCTCATGATCGATTTTTGATGTTGTAAGGTTGGTTTCCTTGTTCAAAACTCTATAAAAACTAATGTGGCGATATGCTCGAATAGTTTGAAAAGGAAATGCGCTGGCAAATTTCCAGTGAAAGTTACGATTCGGAAATTTTGTGCGAGTGTTTTGTTGAACACTGACTTGCCTACAGTCCCAGCTTCGCACAATTGAATCATAAATTGTGCGACGTTTCATGACTGTTAGAGAAAATATCATTTTATACTCACTTTGTTGCTCTTTCTTCAATGGAAAAGTGATGGAAATGTATCATGAGACATTGTCATCGTGCATCCAGAGATTAGGATTAATGGCCTTGACCTATTATATTCATTGTTTCGTTCGGGTGTGCAATTAGACGATTTTTTGTGACCAAATGACGCGATTAATGATTTCTTCTTTTTTAATTTCAGTGCAAAAAACTCATACAATCAAGGGAAAACTGCTTGATGTGAAGAAAGCTTTGTCAAAGCAAGAAATGGATCGTGCGAATAGCGGGGGTGGTGGGGGCGGAGCTGTGCCAAGTGCAGTTGGAGGAATGGGTGGAGGAGGCCGAGGTGGGCCCATGGGTGGCGGCGGTGTTGCGGGCAATCGCGGTGGTCGAGGAGATAGAGGTGGTCAGGGCGGCTGGAATAACCGCAACATGGGTGGCGGCGGCGGCAACGACAACTGGGGTGGAAATAATAACTTCGGCGGTGGCTACAGCCAAGGAGGAGGTGGTGGCACTGGAAGTGGCGGTGGCAATTGGAATGGCGGTCAAATGAATCCGTGGGACAACAACGGTCCTAGTCAGGGTGGTTGGAATCAAAATGGCATGGGCAATAACTTTGGTGGTTCGAACATGGGTGGAGGCGGCAGTGGAAATTGGGGAAACAATGACACCTTTGGTGGTGGCTATCAGCAAGGATATAGCGCCGGACCGCAGCGGGCGAACAATTTTGGGCCGAACCGAATGAATCCCTACAGTGGAGGCAGTGGAAGCGGCGGTGGCAACAACATGGGTACCGTGGGAAATTACGGTAAGCCGCAAAACGGTAAGACATTAATCGCACGTTTTCACATGCTGTTTTTCGTTTTATGAAGTTCGCTTGAGTTAGATTATTTTGCTTCTAGAAGTGTACTCCTTGATCTGGGGAAACATATCCATCTATTAATCTAGTTCCCCTCCCGTTCGTGGTGTCGCGATTAGGCGAGCACAGCATTCTGACAAATGATTTGAGGAAATTCACCTTAGTTGTTTGATATTACAAAGCTGTGAGATAAAAGCGAGCATCGGCTTTTGCTATGTTACGTGCATCCAAATTCAGTGGTCATTGTAACACGCAGCCGTGCGACAACTAATCCCAGATATTAGGAGACAAGTACCAAATCTACCAACCCCCTGAAGAATAGTATAGACTCAAACAAGATATTAGACATAGATTAGTATAGTTCTATTGTGGGAAGGTTGATACGAGCTCGATTCCCAATTTGATCGTTGCAGGGAGCATGAACCACGGCGGCGGATACGGCAATCAAGGATATAGCGGTCCGAACATGAGTGGCAATATGATGGGTGGTGGCAGCGGCGGCGGAAATAGGAGATATTAAAGACTCGAAAAGGTATGTCAACGTGAAAAGAAATCTTGTGTGCTCCACTTTCACTCATTGATTTAGTTCTAATGGTTTAATAGACGTAGCTACAATTCTATGAAACATTTCTACAATAGATAGGGCTCAAACGTTTAGAAGCGGTAAAATGAGTTATTTTCTAGTTAGCAACAATTAATTTGGCATTCTACGTTCCGATAGCAACTATTTTTTTCCCCAACTCGGTGAAATACAACTCGCAAAAATACAAGTCGTTCACAATGAGAACTCATTACTGCGAAAAGGGCTTAGATATTTTGATTCATTTGCTAGTTTCCCATTCACCTTGCTTAGATGAGAACCGTCAGAGTTGCAACAGGTCAAAGGCTTTAAATCTGGGTAACATATTGAACTAGGGTTCTGTTAATATTCATTCTGCAAGCTGCTTCTTGGTAAAACAGCTCCGGTCATGCCTTTTTAATCAGATTAAAGGGGCCCTCAACTCTACACGCATCTTGATATCACGATATCCGTTCTAAGTATCTTGATACGCCAATTTCCCTCGGGTGGATCAGGATTAAATAAACGTGGAGAGAATAATCTTGTTTTCCGGAGCCCCAATTCACAAAATGGTTAATCCAAGCTTTAGTTGCTAGTAGAGCCTCTTGTATTTAACTGTAAACTTTCTTAGTTTTTGCTTATGCATAGCTTCTACTCTTTTTATCTTAGTATTACATGTGAGGTATTCAAATGTTTTAAATATACACATCTCACGAATTTACTGAAAAGGGCGACATTTTTCTGCAAGCTGCCATTCATTGTTTATGGTTACATGAGTTTTTCGTAGATCGCCGTCTTGCCAATGGTAGTTAGAAAAGACGTTTGAACAACACCAAGTTTGCATAAGAATTTAATAGTAAGAGTAAAACGGTTCTTGCAGTTGACTTGGTTCTCTAATATTAATCGCTTTATTTCTCACAAATATTTTTATTGACGTTTTATTAAACCTAACAAAAAAAACCACACAACATTCCAATGTTTGGACAGTGATTGATTTTAGACTAATTTTTAATGTTTTTCCTTTAACACTAGGTAATGATCAAAGTCAGATACAAACAAATGAGGATAGGCAGTCGAGAGAGATATATAAGTAGAGCAGAATGAATAAAATGAAAGAATATGTGCAGGCAGAGTTTATAATGAACCTCTAGTTGGTTGATGAGAAAGAGAGAGAAGGCAAGGCAGTATACCTACAAAAAAGTTTCTTTAATTGAAACAACAGGATATCCTCAGAATATATACAAACTATGTATAGATACATTAAGGATTTTTAAGTATAGAATTAGAATGATATGATTTCTATTTTGTTTACAATTACCTATTTCTATTTAGGATCATAACAAAACACCCTATTTAAGT
The DNA here is from genome assembly GCA_963942545.1 of Oxycera nigricornis. Taxonomy (NCBI): domain Eukaryota; kingdom Metazoa; phylum Arthropoda; class Insecta; order Diptera; family Stratiomyidae; genus Oxycera; species Oxycera nigricornis. Next base: position 48,935,787 of record OZ012660.1, on the reverse strand, counting down.
GGTTTTTATTTGTAATTCTCACGTGCGTTAGTATGTTAAAACGTTTGTCCTGTGCACGAGGGCTGAGTGAAAAGTTTCGGGTCCCAGGTATAATAGAATTTGCAAATTGGCTCAATATTTTTTTTTAAATTGCACCAACCATTCATTTTTTAGTAGAGCTAAGCTTAGTCTATCATAATAGGTTTGTTTTTATTTCTCTGCTGCAATTGTAATAATAGATTGTGAATAAGACAAATTTTTATGTGAATTCTGTGAAAATTTCTAATTTTGGGCTACTTTTAGTGTGGTATACACTCCACCGATTTTATATTCATAATACTTATCAATGTCCCTAAGAAAATTGTAGTTACTCGAAGAGATGCATTGTCAGGGTTGCATATAAAATTATTAGTAAACAAAAGATTTCACTTGTGAGGATATTTACAGATAAAATAGTTCTTTTATTTTTCGACCAAACGATGCGCAGATCCTAGTAACCATGAATCATTTCGCTACTTTAGTTCAAGACTATCCTTTGTTCACATTGAAAATCTTACAATACAGAAAATTCGAATTTCATATTACCATAACATGTTGACGTAAAAAGATTATTCATTCCTTAAGAATATATATGATAGATTTCATTTATATTTATTAGGTATTTAACAATGGTAATAATAAAGTTCAAATTTGCAATGTGGGCTTGAAACAGTCTTTTGAACTAAGGTAGCGATGTATTAGATGTTCGTGTTCTTGAAATCTAATAGCATGGGGAAACAGGTAGCAGTTGGATATTTGAAAAGGTAGGAGGAGGAGATAGAATTAAGATGTTCTGTAATACAGTGGAACTTCTACGTATCGGATTTCTCATTTCGTAGAAATTTTAGTCTCGATAACATTGATTTTTTTTCATCTGACGTCAAGAGGTGGAAATTTTCAAAAGATTATTCGCGGCTTCGCGGCCTTTCGATCTATTCAATTCTTATGCCTGGATGTTCCACTGTATTGCTTTAGATATTTGTTGGCCACACTCGATTATTTCATTTCAATGATTGCACATTAATAGTCCACATTCATATAAATTATTTGCGTGGTTGACAGGAAAATCCCATGAAGTCATAGACATTACAATGAAATTGCCAACAAACTAATCGATTTTATCAAGCATACGTTTTGATGCCTCATAATTTAAATTTACCAGAAATGTAATTACAAAAATGGTATAAAATTTATTGGAGTTCCATGCATCGTCGTTGAAGTATGGCTGATATGCTATGTATATCGTCTTCAGACCCGTTCCAATACCAGGTATTCTTGAAAGTGCTATATCAACTCTTACATCCAGCACGCAAATGCCGCTACTTAAGCGGCAAACGCTCGTTACGATGTAAATACGTTCCAGTGAGTTTGTATAAGGTAAACCATTCGATTTATGTAACAGGAGAACTGTCGGTGGTACTCAATAAATAATAGCCAATGTGCTGTAAGGTACCGGTGACTTCAATTATTGATCAGTGAAGTGCCCACCATACAATGATCGGGAAGAACTCCCGGTTGACTTTTTGGCTGCAATTCCTCATGTTATCGACAAGAAATCTCATGATGACGACTATAGTTTGCGATCAGCGTTTTAAATCGTTTTTATATTTATATGTTATGTGAACAAAGTAGTATTTGGGTCACCGAGGTTATTCATTGCAATTCTCAATACGTGTGGAAATGCTAGTATCATTCGGTAGAACAAATTTTGAAATTATGATGAGTTCACCAAACTGACCAAAATTTCTATCTGAATACTTTATAGTGGTCTTTTGTCTTAGTATTTGCGATGAGTCTCCGTCTCGTCAGCCGGACTTGCACATGTTAACACGTTGACTGCCGTGTCATTCGTATTTTGGCGACATTTTTTTTTGGCTACTTACCATTTATTATTACTATCTGAAATGCTGGTAAGCTTTTGGGGATTATTTTTGCGATTACCATAGTAAAACAAGCCGTGAGGTGCGACCCATGAGGTCCACACGGTCAACTTCCCAGTAATATCTACATAGATATTAAAAATATTAAACACAATAATAATTATGGAAATAATACCACTTCAAATAATAAAAATTTACCTCTCATAAAAGTTATTGGAATGACTTAATATTAATCATAACATCTACGCGAGCGTCAATTGATTACGTAAGGATTTTGGTGCATTGGTTTGATTGATTATTCACGCGGATCAATCGGAGGGGGACAGGTTACAAAGCAGTTTTTTCATTAAAGTTAAAACATGGTGCTGTGAAGACTACTGAAAATCTGCTCAAATTTTGCAAATATTAATAAAGTTTGATTGACTTTACAACAATGTCTTTAGAATAAAAGATTTGAGGTATAATGATTCGAATGAACCCTTTTTACATGGTGACTTTGAATGATTTTTTTATTTTTAATTTAATTTTTTTTTTGTAATCATGAGAAAAGTTTTTGCTGGTTTCTCTACAAAAATTGATAAATTTTTATAAATTCTATCAACATTTATTATTACGATGTGCACATCAGGTTAAAAATGATTTTTTTTAATAAAAAAACACTCCTTTTCTAGTTTTTTAATAAATTAAAAAAAAACGGTTTAATGATTTTTTTAAAATATAAAAACATCATAAAAATGATAATACGCGTCGATTGACACTTTAATGATGGAAAGATTATATTTAGTTCTCGAGATATAATGAATGACGTAAATAACCTTGAACGTTTAATGATTTTTTTTATTTAATTATTTTTTGTAATCATGAAAAAACTTTTGCTAATTTTTTTACAACTTATATAAATTTATTGATTACTTTTGGAAAAAACCTAATTTTTTGCACTTTTTTTTTTAAATTAAAAAACGGCTCCAAGAATTTTTTTAAAAATTTGATAGAGCCACATAAATGTCAATACGCGTCGATTGACATCTTGTTTAAAAAAATTGTACTTTTGGTTCGCGAGATGTAACGCATGACAGAAATGACCTTCAAACGGGCAAAACAGCAACCCCCCCCCCCCCCCCGACCGAAGTTTCCCAAAAACTAATCAGCTCTTAAGATTGCAAAGACGCTTCGATTGACACCTTAACGAAGTCGATAGGACTTTGTTTACGTGAGTTATGCTCGTAGAAAAAAGTATCCACGAACGTACATACGTACACACACATACATACATACATCTCCCTTTCTAAAAACACTTTATATATACTCTATAGACCGCAAAACATAAAGAAATGTTGAAAATTTCAATTTCGATTTTCGAGGCGATTAAAAAAACTTCCCATATACTGGGAAGTTAATAGACGCCTGATCTATGCTCCGCGAGACAACTGATGAACATTGAGAAAGTATGTAGGGCAGTAGTATTTGCGATGAATTTATAGTGATCTGAAACATTTTAATAATAAAAATATGTACATCAAAAATTAAGATAAACGCCAGGGCTTATTTTCATAACTTGCTAATTAAAACTGAAATCAGTGCTGCGATCTTTTGAAATTCAGGAATAGCTACCAAAATAAAGTAGATTTAATGAATATCAAATAAAGTTAGCATCTACTTTATTTTGATAGTTATTACAGTATCAGAGTAGAGATATCTTTTAAAAGGTAGCAGATCTACTTCGAATGTAGTAAATATCCATCACTGTGCGGGGACCCGAAAGCGAACGTACTTAGCAGAATACGCTTGGCATAGTGGCAGGATATTTTCTATTGAATACGCGTGGCGGTCAACGTGTTTACATGTGATTTATCCAGATTTTGGCGGTCCACTGATACTAGATCTACATAGTGTACAAAATCACCGCACAGTTTCAAATGAATCAACAACGTTGAGATGGAAATCTTCAAGAGATGCCGAGTCGCTCCTGCCTCTTGCCATGTCAGGCTTTTACCGACTGAAACTTTCATCAATTTTCTTTTATTTTCAAATCATTCCATCAATTTTCATGAATTGTCGACGATACGAATCAGTATAAACGATGGTACTTAATTCGTGGGGCTCAAAATATTTTAAGTTCGATTTATAATTCAAGATAAATGTGCATTTCGTATTGAACCAATCTCTGCCTTTGATTTTTGGAGGTGGTTGTAATTACTGCGAACTTTATTCCTGCAGGAGATGAATTTTTGTACTACCATTTAAAACGAAGTTGAATTGATTGTTAATTTTATACGATAATTTGAAAAAGCTAGCTGCTTTGTTTAATTCTTTCAGTCACACTTCTGAATAAATAATAAAATAATTTTTCTTGATTTTGTTTGTGTTTAGGGTTCAAATAACTTAAAAATACGATTTTAAAAAATATTAAAATTAAGGATTTCGAGAAACAAGGTATGGTAATCACCATGGCTGAAGGGGACTAATACACTAAAGCGAATTCTTCAAATATAAAGGTGCAGACTCTACTTGTGAAAATCTTCAAAACATGTCTTTCCTTTACGCAAGCAAATCGGGAAGTGTTGCATTGCGAAACTGTCCGAACTGGAGTACGTTTTGTACTACATTTGCAGCATCTTTTAGATGCGCCTCGAGTTGGCTGATGGCGGCTATTTTTTAAGCGGATATTTGCAGAAACTGACAGCTTCCGCCTACTTACAATGTACTTGCAACGGTATTGAAGTAGTTATCGAAATAAACTTTATGGCTTTTGCCTTTGAGGTTCGCACAAAATTTTCTTACAACTTTCCCGCCAAGATCATTCTCGATGGTCGTTCCTTATTTACCGGTATAAATTTCAAAGTCCAAACAATATCCCGATTGTGCACACATCGTCCAAACCTTGTAGCCACGATTTATAGTTTTTTTTTTGTTTTACATATGATAACACACTGTAGCACTTACTACAGATTTTAGAAGCCTACAATCATCACGGTGGTTAGTTATCTAACCACCTAACCGTCTGTGTGTTATTCAGTAGCGTACGCAGGATTTTGATAAAGGGGAAGTCATATTATATAAGTCTTGACTAGGTACGTTTGCTACTGCTTCGAGGTAGATATGAAGATATAATTATGTAATCATACTTAATCATACTTTTTCACCGGTCAAAGTTGGAGTCCTCCAAAAATAATTCTGACAGACTTTAGCCCGATTGCATGTCTGGTTTCATTTACTTGAATCAATCATGATATTTTCATTCAAATTATAAAATTATGCGCTTGACTTGTGAAAGAATCTACACTGTATTTGTAGACTTCCTTGGAACCGTAAAGTGTATATGCATGTTTGCAAGCACATATATTGATACACCTTCAATACCTACAGCATAGTCTATGGATAAACTAGTCGTTAAACTTAGAGTAAAAAGTGGACTATCAATTTTAAACGCCGAGTAGCTACCAAAAGCTTTAAATACGAGCATATGCTCTGCTTTACACCTGTATTTCCTATAGTTGTTTCGCTGGGATCTCTCTTAAATTTCTTGTAATGGTCTCTTAAATTTAGTTTTAAAGCTCAGTGTATTTCATTTCCCCACCTAGAGTTTTCTCACTGTATATTGTATACACTGTGACCTACAGGCCAGAAAAGAAAGCAACTAATGAAGTAAATGCCGTGAGAAAGTGAAACTGTCACTAAGCACAGGCAGAGTATTATCGTAATCAGGGCTGGCTAGGCTTGTTTGCGGCCATAAATTGTTTAGTTCGTCAATTGCACTTGAGCGAAAAACACTTTGACCGCACAATTAGAACTTCATTATTTTCACATTTTTCCGTCGCTATTGAAATTGAATCGTGAAAAGGGGGATAATAAACCAATCCAACGTTCACATTTCATGTTAAAACAAAAGTACAATTTGGTAAAAGATCATGAAGCTAAAATTTGGAATCAAAGTTTTGAAAGAAAGATACAAATGTGTCAAGTCTGCTGTGTACATGGTTATTAAAGACAAAAAACAAATTATCGACTAATAAAAAAATGTTGAAAATACATTTTTACTCGATAAAATAGTAGAATCCATCAATTTGATTGCAAGCAAAACAAAACAGCCTTCGATTACCGATTACTTTAAACAATAATGTTTGTCATTCGCTGCTTTTTGACTTTTCAGTTTTTCCTTCATTCATTTATCAAAAAATAGTTTTATCTCAATACATATTTCCTTTTCACGTTCATT